>JAQQSZ010005446.1:0-13866 GCA_028646595.1 Phalanger gymnotis
GTTTGATGACGTCTGAAGCCCTATGAGGGAGGACAGAGCCATCTCTCTCTCTGGTGCTGATGCAGAGACTCTGGGCAGCTGTAGCTAAGGGCCCTCTAGCTTGTAACCCAGATGCTGAGACTTTGTTAAACTCTGATAATTATGTATAGGGATTTAAATCAGACAAGGTCTGTCTGTTGATGTTTGTAATTTGTTTATATTTTGCTCTGATGTTCAGTGTGCTGGTCTTTTTCACTTGTGCTAAGTGAATGATATTTGTGTGCTGAATTAAAGTAAGCTTGCCAACCCCTTAACCTTGTTTTCCTTAGTTCAGTAGATCAAAAGAACCTGTGCTGTTGGCAGCTTTCTGGGTGCTGGCTGTGGGTGGATCTTATACCCCCACAGAAGCTGCTAGCCGGATTGTTGAAACACATGAAGACGAAGGGACCAAAACAGGCTCAAAAACTTGAAAGCATTTTTAATATGGCTTACTGAATAAATCCCCACAGCTAAATTGGGGAAAGGCCCCTAGGTTTAAAAAAAAAATACAACCACCCATCAGGCTCTAGAGAAGCTGGTGTCTTAAGTCTTATGCCAAAGGAAGATTCCTCTAGTTTAAAATTTAATTTCCCAAACCTCAGAGCATGAGAAGAATGCTGGCCATCACAGAATGGCAAACCACTGATGATGTGGAAACACCACCTCCTGAACAGATGACCACAAGGTGGGATCAAACAATTTATTGTTATTCGCCTCCCTCCCTCCCTCTCCTCCAGGTGTTGCTGACAGTTCTATCCGACACTCCTCCATCTCCCCTGGCTCAGGACGCTGCTATGATGTCTCCATCTTGTATCCATGTTTCTCCAGTTCAGCTCTGGATAAAAACCAAAAGGAGATGTCAGCAACATGTCTGAGACACACACAAAGATGGGCTGGGCCCTGTATGTCATTAGGAGGTCAACAAATGAAACCCTCAAAATGGAGGAAGGTCAAAGGAAGACCCCCCACTCCAAGGGGTGGGATGCAAAGTGGACAGCCCCTTCTCCCTTCAAAGATCCTTCCATGGAGTTCTCAGAATTTTATTGAAATGTCTTCCAAATACAAGTTAAAGGGCTGGTCCTGATCCTGGCTCTGGCGTCTGCTTAGGACGCAGCTGGGCCTTGGCTTTCTCAAAGACACTAGGATCCCCACCTTAGTTCCAAGACCCCTACTCTCTGCTCCTAAGCTGGCTTTTAAGACTAAAACTATATTTCAACTTCGAAACATTCTGTTTCAAGACTCCTCAGGTTTCTCATGCTAGAGCTATGCAGCCTTCTTGAAAATGGAAAGCTGAGGCCACACCTTGGTCGGCCATAGCTGTGTGCCAGACTTCACTGCTCCCACCAACCAGGAAACCAAAGAAACACAAGGGCTGGGCTTCTGTAGGACGCTGCACGCTCACCTCATTAAAGCAGAGAAGCCGCACGGCTTAAGAGTCTGTATATAGTGGCTTCCTGCACCAAGATGTCTCCACCCTACATTCAAGATGTGCTCTATTTAACTTAAAACCAAAGCCGGGAAGGTGCATCCCAAGGTGGGCCAGGTCCTGGCGTGGTCACTGAATCCCTCCCTCCTCTTCTGGGAAACGAAAGGGGCTGGGTTGCCAGGCCTGGGGCAAACTCAGGCAGTGTGGAACAAAGTAAAAAGAAGCACAAGATGACATACAGAATATGAATTGGTGGTCTCCTAAGATTGTCCCTGTTGAGTTTGATCCCACAGCTGGCTCTAGGGCCCAATCCAGACCGAGGACCCACTCAAAAGGCCCTATCTCAAGGGCTCTCCCATCCCCTTTCATGAAAACCAAAAGCATGACTAGGCCCCAGATTTGGGAGACATCATCCAATGTGAAGCCACTGAATGAGTCCAGGCTCTGCACATGGCTTTTTTTTGGGGGAGGGGGGGGTGGCAGGAACCTCAAACGAGAGCTCAAGGGGCTGGGGGCAGCCACAGCCCGGAGTCAGCTGCTCTGGCTTGGCAGTGCCACTGGAGCGACGTCACTGAGGCCACCAAAAGGTCCTCAAAGGCCACCTTATGGCCACCAAGCTACATTTCTACAAGGAATTTGGTGAGAATGGAGAGGAATGAAACACCTTCTTGGAATCATCATATTTTCTTTCACAAAGAAGAAAAGTGAGGAAGGGGAGAGAAAGGACAGCGGAGGCCTTCCCCTGTGGAAGTCAAATGTCTTGGGTAGGGAGGCCCGGCTCTGCTCCTTCTCTGACAGATTCACCAATGACGAGGCCTGGATCCCTGTGAGGGAGAGGGCTCAGAGACACACCAAAGGACGGTGACGAAGGAAGAAAACCCCTCTCGCTAGCAAGCGGCCCCCTACACGGCTTGGAGGCAGCAGACAACACAGGGGTGGCCACAGGGAAGGGCCAGCACGTCTCCTCAGACCCAATGACTCTTCCCCGGAAGAGACTATAACCTTTTTCAGCGTTCCATGGCCTAGTCACTGATATGTGTGAAAGTAAATGAAATCGGGGCTGTCACAGCAGCTCCATGTTGGGGACAGAGGCAAAAGGCCCTGGGGAGCCAAGTGTTTCCCTCTCTTTTTGCAATGAGATCAAGAGCCAGAAAAAAGGAAAGAGGCTGTGCAGGGGTGGCACTGAGAAATTTTATCTGGACCATGTGTCTTGGTTACCCATGGGACTCAGAGGTAACAGATGACAAAGAGGGAGGGAGAGACAGACAGAGAGAGAGAAGGAAGGGAGGGAAGGATGGAAGGAGGGAGGAAGGAAAGAGGAAAGGAAGGGAGTAAAGGAAGGGAAGGAGAGAGGAAAGAAGGAAGGAGGGAGGGAGGAAAGAAGGGAGGAAAGAAAGAAGGGAGGGAGGGAAGGAAGGAAGGAGGGAAAGGAGGGAGAAAGGAAAGGAAGGAAGGAAGCAGGGAGGGAGGGAAGGAAGGAAAGAAGGAAAGAGAGAGGGAGGGAGGAAGGGATGAAGGAAAGAAGGAAGGAAGGAAAGGAGGGAGGGAGGAGGGAAAGAAGCCAAGAAAGAAGGAAGGAAGAAAACACATTTACTAAGCACCTATTGCATGCTGGGCACCACGCTAAGAACTTTATAATGTTCTTTCACTTGGTCCTCATAAAAACCCAGTGAAGTCGGTGCTATGATCATCCTTGTTTTACAGATGAAGGAAGGACTTGCTTAAGGTGAAACAGCTACTAAGAGTCTAGGGTGAGATTTGAACTCAGGTCTTCTGGACTCCAGGCCCTGCCACTTAGCCAAATGCCCAGTGAAAACCCTAGGACAGGCTCCTGGGAAGAAGCCCAGAAATGCTCAGAAACAAAGAATACAAAAGGACTGGAGAGATTCTCAGAGCACTGGACAGAGAGAGCATGGACCACAATGGAAATGGCCTTGAAGGGGTGACAGGAGGGGATGGGGGAAGACTGTTGGCGCAGTGCCAGGTGACCAAAGGGGTGCCAGGGCCCCAGTCCAGTCACATTTCTTGCCTCTACCACCGCCTCAGCCTGCTGTGGGCGTCCTGCGCTCTTAGGCCACCCTTTCGCTGTCCACCCGAGGCCACTGTGTCCTTCCTCGGGGGCTGGCTGGGTTCTCCCTGTGCCTACCTACTGACCTGCTTTTAGAAATCATTGGTGCCTGGGCAGCCAAACCCCATGACCTCCTCCCTAAGGTGCCAGCTGTTTCTGGCCCTCACTGCTCCTTAGCTCCTCCTCCCAGCTCCCTTGTGCCCACCACACACACCATAAACTCAGAGATAGTGAAAGTTGAGCTCCGAAGCCCAGCCCAGCCTCCCAACCTCCCCTTTCTAAGCCTGGCCTGTTAGCCAGCCTGGCTCCTGACCATGGTTTCTTTGGACCAAGCCCCACAGCCCGCACCTCCCCGCCCTCCTCCCCGGTGGCCCTGCTACTGACAGGCCACACCACGGCCACAGCCTCAATGGGCTTTCCCCCATCCAGACCCCTCCCCTTGTTAACAATGGCACTCCCCAGTGGCTCACTTCTGTCCAGCCCAGGCTGGTGCCTTCTCAGGCTCTTTCTATTCTGCGTATGCGCTATAAGAGTCCTTCTCCCAGTCCCTCCCGATGGGAGAATCGGGTGCATTATGAGATGGGGACCGATGGGTAGAGATGACAAGAGACAGCTGCGGCTCAGTGCGCCAAGCCCCGCCACGGTGGCCCGGGGGGCTGAGAGATGGGCCGCTATCGGGAGGATTCCTGGCTTGCGTGAGGGGCGAGAACAGGGCCCCCCTGAAGATGCCAAAAGGCTCTGGTCCCACAGGATTTCAGGTAATCAATAAGCACTGCTGGCAGAAAACTAGCACTGACGGGCTCAAAGCACCACATCCCAAGCCAAAGACGCCCAGCCCTGGGGGGCCGAGGCGCGAACACGGCCGTCCTGTTTCTCCCCAGTCTCCCGGGGGATGACAGAAGAATTCCCGGGCTTGTCTCTGACAAAAGGCAGAGCCTGGCAGTCATCCTGCTTTTGATTTGGGGAAGCTGATTTTCAACAGGATCCGGCAGTGCCTCGAGCCGCCGTCACGAGCTTACAGCCCATGCAGAGCATTTAAATCCAGCCCCCAAATTACCGTAACTGATTGGAGAAGTCATCTTCCACGTTGTCATCATCCCAATTATCTTCCCAAACATGTGCATCCTCGTCTTCATCTAAACCAGCCCAGTCTGAAAAGAGAACCAGATGAGGCCTGAGAAGCCGACATTTAGGAGTTCCATAAAGACAGAACGTGAGGAAAGTTCAAGCTGATGTTACAAAATATCCAACATCCCAGCTATAGAAAACATCTGAAGAAGCGGAAGAGTCACCTGGCTTCTGAAAGGACCACCTTCCAGGGGCTCTGCTTGGAGGTACTCCTGGGAAGGGGCCGTAAAGAACTGGATGCTGCTGTGCTCGGGTGGGTCAGGGGGGTCGGCTATGGGGGCCATATCCTGCCCTGCTCTGCCCTGGGGCAGACCAAGAGGGCATCTTCTGAGGGTGATCCCTGTGGGGATGCTCAGCAGCAGAGCAGCCACCTCGTTTCTAGGGTCACAAGAAGTGAGATCATAAATTTAGGAGGGAACCTGATACAGGAACCAGGCCTGGGTCAGTCTCTGGGGGGAGAGGGGAAGGCAAAAAAGGGGTACCCAAGGGCAGAGCTGTGGCAGCAGCTGCTCACATGAATATAATACAAAAGGGCTTCCAAAGTGCTTTAGAAATCACT
This sequence comes from Phalanger gymnotis, assembly GCA_028646595.1. NCBI lineage: Eukaryota > Metazoa > Chordata > Mammalia > Diprotodontia > Phalangeridae > Phalanger > Phalanger gymnotis. The sequence goes on from JAQQSZ010005446.1 coordinate 5,200, forward strand.
GCCTCTGATTCTTAAAACCATCTTGGGAAGCAGGTTCTATTACTGTGCTGGTTTTACAGGTGAAGAGCCTGAAGCCTGGCCCAGGCTGCCTCAAGGTGTGCTCCAAGCCCAGGCTGTCTGGATTCCAAGCCAGGTGCACTTGCCACCTCACCTGGACTTTCAATGATTGTGGGGAAGGAAGATGCACGAGCTCCTGGGGCCCGGAGGGGCTCTGAAGGGTATTAAGATAGCAACAGTCAGGCTGGCCAAGTCCCCCAGGCACAGAGGCCGAGAGAAAGGCAGGGCTTATCTCCTCTAACCAAGGTCTGTTCCAGTTCCTATGATGAACAAAAGCACTGAGGCCATTCCTGATTGCCTGTGCCCCCAAGGGTGGGAGACAGCCTAGGAGAACACTCAGGCAAGGGAGGGCCAAGGCAGGAGGCCTAGGACGCCTGGCTAAGCAGACAGCACTTTACCCTGGAGGGGGGATCTGAAAGGGGCCCCCAAGTGAGGAGATCATTTTCGGGGCTCCAGAAAGGATGGAATCACCCCAAGAGGAGGTAAGCTCTCTGGGAGCAGGGCCTGCCCTGGCCACAAAGGAAGGAAACGTCAGGGGACCTGGATACAGGCTCTAGGAAGGCTTGAGATTCTGAACCTGGACCCGGAAGCTGGGAGAAGAGGCAGCTTTAGAAGTTGTTTGGCAGCCAGGAAGACTTGGCCCTGGAGCTCACTCCAGATGCCCAGGCTGACGAGTTAGTAATTTGAGGCCTCTTTGGTATCTCCCCTAAGACGCTCTCTGGCTAGCTTCTCAATCCACAGCCTAGATCCTGAAATCGCCCACAGAACAGCCACATTTCCAGTGAGCTTTTAGGACTGCCGTCGGAGATCTCACCAAGGGGCTGCCTGCATCACACAGTCCCTGAAGGAAGATCTGGGTCTTCTTTCCCTGCGCCCACAAGCCCTCCACTTGTGTTCAAGTTCACATTTCCTTTGTCTGATCCAAAGTTTTTATCTTTCTACCTTTCTTCCTCAACCTTAGACCTCTCCTGGATGTTCTGGGTTTACTAAATTTTTTTCTCTCTCTTTAAAAAAAAAAAAGAATTTTTCATTATAAAGGATAGCTCTCTAGGAAGGAGGCAGCAGGAAATCTACTCAACATATAGACAAAGGAGGAATGAAAATCCATTTAAAAAATAAAGTTTACTGTGTTGGTAAGCAAAATGGCCTTTGTTTTGTTTGAGTAATTCAGCTATTTCATTGAGCCTTACTAGGTGCTAAGCCCCAGGCCCAAACCCCTATTAGGTGTAAATTCTATGTGGGTGTGGATTGGCAACTAAGTTGGGGCCCAAGGTGGGGCTAACTCCAGGGAGGGCCCGGTTTACATGTCTGGGACAGCAGAGGCTCTTAGACCACAGTGGGTTTAAGTCCACCTCTTCGTGACAATTCTAGGTCACGTGGGTGAGTCGCATATGTGACTCACCCCTGACCCTGAAAGATATAAAACCAGGGCTTGGCCTCTTCTTCCTTGGAACTCATTCCTGCAGTAGTGGTGGCACGTGTGACTCTGGGCCAGCCCTTGTTCTGAGCTCCTGTGCTGAACCTAGATATTGGTAACTATGAATTGTATTGGGTCTGTCTGTTGATGTTTGTAATTTGTTTGTAATTTGCTCTGAAGTTCAGGGTGCTGGTCTTTTTCACGTGAGCTAAGTGAATGATATTTGTGTGCTGAATTAAAGTAAGCTTACCAACCCCTTAACCTTGCTTTCCTTAGTTAAGCAGATCAAAAGAACCTGTGCTTTCTGGGTGCTGGTTGTGGGTGGATCTTACACCCTCACAGAAGCTGCTAGCCACATTGTTAAAACATTTACATATAAAACTGAACTAAAACCAGTCCGGCCCCAATTTGTATTTGAAAATTCCTGAGTCAGAATGATTCTGCTACTAACTTATTAGTCAAATGGCAAGGCAGGATACTGGGAACAAAGCAAAGGCCATTTCGACCTGAGAACAAGCAGTGTGATTAGCGATGAGGGTAGAATCATAAGTTAGCATTTCTTACTGTCTGTGTAGTAAGCCTAGAATGACTGGAATTTTGACACTTGGAAAACTTGAGGCATTTTATTCCATTTACATTGAGTACCTGGGCCTAGATTTTTGAAAAAGTACCATGCTGTAAGCCTCTAGATGGGACAGGACAGGCCACACTCCATTAGAATGCAGAGCCGACTAACACAAGATTCTTTCCAGATTCTGGCAACCCACAGAGCGCTCTGAAGACAAAACGTGCACTCATCAGGTCTTTGTCACTGACTGGGGCTGAAATCACCATCTGTATACTATTAGACTCCACAAACTTCCTGCTTCCTGACAGCTGGGATCCCAAGGCAAGGCCTCCTTTCCACGGTAGGAAAAACAAACAAAAATAAAACCCAATCTTCCAACCTAAACACAAAGTCCATCTCAAAACCCCAAACAAATCAGGTCACACCTTGGAGACCTCATCTCCAATGACGTCCAGACCAGGGAAAGCTGCCTATCACAAGTAGGGATCTGTCCCCCTCTATGCTGTCCTTCTGCCCGAAGGGATCTACGCTCACCATCTAGGCCATAACATGGGAAATGCATCCTTTTCCATAAACTGAAAGTGGGTGCTTTTCTAGGCTCCCCTGTGGTTCTGGTCATTTCACAAAAGGTTCCAGGAAAACTGACCAACAATCATTTTGTTGTTCCTGAGGATGGAGTACATCAGAACGGGGAATGAGGAGGCGGCAGCAGGTAAAGGGCGTTATCTTTCCCAAATGGACACCGGAGCCACAGAGTCAAAAGTCTGGCCTCCCGCTAAACCAGAACCATGAGGCCGCATGGTTAATGACTGAATCAGGGCCTCAATAGCAAGATAGGTAGGCAGGGCGGGGGGTCTTCAGTGAAGAACACTGGCAGCGCCTCCAAGCTGAGCTTCACCCCCTTAGTGAAGTCACCATCATTGTGCACTGGATCGGGGGCCTCGACCCCTGTGGTAGCCTGGGGAAGCCCATAGACCCCTGCTCAGAGAGAGGTGAACTGGATGAAACCAAATACACAGAATGATACGGAAAACCCAGCTCTTGCAATAAGGACATCACCGTTTCCTCCATGAGTTCTCAGGCTGAGGCCTGGAGCCCCCATGGTCCCAACTCCCCAGGAGGTCCTCTGGACACTTGGCTTTCATTTGCCCACTCTCCCTCCAGCCAGCTCTGCCCAGCAGCAAACCTCCCCTGGCTACAGAACCAGAGTCTATCCACGGCCAACAAGGGAGGCTATCTCCACTGGTGGGGGGCCCATACAAGATGTACGTCTGGTGTCTTAAAAATCCTTTGGCGAAATTCCGTTGCACGAGCTGTGGCCGGGCCTGGAGGAAGGCACTGCGGGTCTCCCTAAAACTCGCCTTCCCTCAGAACCTGACGAGCCGACAGGATCTCATCAGCACAAAGCAGGTGGTGGCTCCTTGAGGACAGGTCCCAGTGCCCGCCTGGCACACAGAAAGTGCTTAGTAAGTGCTTGCTGACTTGACCTGACTGGGGTCTGCAAACTCCAGAGATCAGTCAGCTGAATTGACTGGCCTCAGAATTCTGGAACCTAGCAGCAATAACACAGCGCCTACTGCGTGCTGGGCACTGGCTAAGCACTTTACAAATCTTATTTCATTGGACCTTCGCGACAACTCCTCGAGGGAGAAGCCATTTTTTATACTTATTCTCTAAGTAATTTCATCAAGACTCAGACAGAGAGAGAAAGAGAGAGAGAGGGGAAGACAGCGAGTATGAGTGTGTGCATATGTGTGTATACACACACACTCGCTGATTGTCAATAGAACTCAAGCCCCTCCAGAGAATCACCTCAGGCTTCCTGCCTCTCTGGGTGCCCAGGGATGTAGTTTTAGGCGCTTAATAAACGCTCATTGATGGCTGCTTTTGTCTGAGTCTTCCGTATGGGAACTGCCAGGGGCGGTGAGGGGGGCAAGCCAGCGACTAAAAAGTCTGCAATTTACAGTCAGCTCAAGGAAGCAATCATTGGCCCCATTTTACAGATGAGAACACTGAGGCCGGCAAAGGCGAAGCGACTTGCCCAGCATCACACAGTCAATATCTGAGGCTTAATTTGAACTCAGGTCCTGTGGACTCCAGGCTCTGTAAAAGGGTGATGGTGGGGGGGTTACTTAGCATTTAGAAAAGCAGGCGGGGGCCTCCCGGGCCGTGATCCCGCCATGGGGGAAAAGGCGGTCACCTGGGTCAGGAAGGCGCCCACGAGGCCTCTGGACAGCGGGGTGACACCAAAGGGCGGCCAGAAAAAGGGCGGAGGGACCCCTCCGTTCCCGCCTCCGCGCACTTGCACCGACCGTGCCCCACGTCGGGAGCGCTGACCCCTCCAAGGGCCAGCTCAAAGGCCGCCTTCTCCAGGAAGCCTTCCGAGCCAGGGCTCCGCGGCACACAGCAGGCGCCTGATCCGTGCGGAGAAGGGAGAAGGGTCTACATTGGCCCTTAGAGAGCGCCTTGCGTGTGTACGGGCCCATCCGGCTGGGGCGCCCGGAAGACCGGGGTCAGGGGACAGGTCTGGCCCACTCACCTTCGGCCGGGAACTCCTCGAACTCGTCGTCCTCCTCCAAGAGCCCCAGGTCCACCGGCTGCTTCTTTTCCGACATGATAACCGCAGACACTGCCCCCACAGCGACTGCGCCTGCACGGCGCGGAGCAGGCCGGGAGCGGGGGGGCGGAGCCTGGTCGGGGACGCGGCGTCAGCGCGCATGCGTACGCAGGAGCGGCTGGGCTCGGAAAGGGAGAGGCGGGGGCCGAGTTCGAGGTATAGGTGGAAGGGAGAGAGGAACGCCCTCCCGGCGTCCCTCGCGCGGGACGCCCAGGCCTCAGGGAGACCGCGCCGCGCGTGACGTCATGAGGCGAGCTTTGCCTGGGCGTGGCCTTTGCCGTGCGCGTGCGCGGTACGCAGCTCGTGGCGTTCCTCTCCTTCCAGCCCCCGCCCCATACCCCTCCGTCTCCGGGAAGCCCACCCTGATTCTCCGGGTGAATGCTTCTAGGGGTACCCACCCTACGGCAGAGCGGGAGCTCCTTGGGGGCAGGGCCGAATCCCACTCGTCCATAATGGCTAGAATCTCTTCACTGTCCCAAGGTTTGTAAAGCACCTTCCATGGATCATCACAGTTTCCCTGTAATACCACTTTAACCTGGGGGAAACTGAGGAACAAAGATTTTCGGGGCCACACCGCGGAGAAGTGGCAGAGGCTGGATTTGAACCCAGGTCTGGGGCCTGGGCTCAGCCTCCTGCTCCTTTTATGTGCGGCCTCGGGGCGGGTCAGAGTCGGGCGGAATAAACCCCGTGGCTTGGATACAGAGTAACCATAGTTGGTTACAAACTAACCCACCTATGCACCGGGCGTGGGCGCCCAGTAGTGCCCGCGTTTGAGCTCTGCCAACCCCTGTTGGGCCCCCCAGGGGCTGCCTCCCACCTTGGAAGGGGACTTTGGAGAGGATGAGAACGTTTCCCCTGGCTCACGTGTGGGGCTGCTTCTCAGAAGCCCCCGAACTCACCTGGTGGGGGAGGGTCTGCATGCGGCCTTTGGCAATGAAAGGGTGCCCCCCACCAACCCCAGGCTAATTCACGCCTCCCTGCTAGCCCAGTGCAGGCCTAGATCCCCCAATGGGAAACATGCGGAATGTTTCACCTGAGAACTCCAGGGGTCTTCAAATACCTAAAGGTTATAGTGAGGACAGGAAGGGCAGCCCATGGGTGGGCAGATGGACGGATGGATGGGTGGATAGGTGGATGATGGATGCATGGACGGATAGATAGATGAATATATGAGTAGATGGATAGATGGATGGATGGATAGGTATGTAGATGAATGGATAGGTGGATGGGTGGATGGATAGATAGATGAAATACATGGATGGATAGGTGGATGGATGGTGGATGCACAGATGGATAGATACATGAATAAGTGAATGGATGGATAGATGGATGGATTTTGGCCTATCCTAAATTATTCCGACTATTTAAATGGTCTCTTGTCTTTTTTTTTTTTGGACAATTTTTGGCCTCAGACTGCCTGAAAATCTCTTTCTGTACTGAAGACTGTTTTCACTTAAAAAAAATTGGTGGACACAAATGTAAGACAATTAAGCTCCATGTAATTGTTGAAAATTCCAAACGGTATTCTACAAAGCTACTCCTCAGAGTTGGTGGTTCTTGAGCTGCTTCAGGAATTTAGGGAAACAGATTTGTGAAGTCGTGCTTGTCCAATTGAAAAAGCCTAGAATGCAGAAGTGTGCTTCCAGCATGTATGTTTCCTTCCACTGCCCAAGAGGTGGTCCAACTTCAGGGCTACACAATTCACAGTCACACTCAGCAAGCAGCACAGAGATACAGATTGGGTGGATAAGTGGACAGTGAGAGTGGCAAGCTGGCCCTCCCCCCCCAATACACACACACAGACTTGTGCCCATTCCAATCTGATCTCTTTTTTGCGAACCATCTTAAGTGATGACTGCTCTGCCAGTCCACCGAGTTAGTCTCCCTTCTGTTGACTTCTTGTGTGTTGTACCCGAACCACGCAGCGATCTGGGCCATTACTTGGATGAGACATTCATCTCCCCCACCAGTTGTTGGATTCCAGGCTTTCCCACCCAACTGTCTTGGGGGACTGCACTGCTGTTTGGTGGGTGTGTGTGTGTGTGTGTGTGTGTAAGAGAGGGTACTTGAACCCATCACTTGAGAGGCAGGCAGATGGTCTAGGGCCTGGAGTCAGGAAGACCTGAATTCAAATTTGGCCTCTGACACTTGTTAGCTATGTGACCCTGTCACTTTTGTGGTTGCTCAGTCACTTCAGCCATGTCTAACTCTTTGTGACCCCATTTGGGGTTTGCTTGCAGGGATCCTGGAGTGGTTTGCCGTTTCCTTCTCCTGCTCGTTTTACAGATGAGGAAACTCAGCCAAGAAGGGTGAAGCGACTTGCCCAGGGTCACGCAGCTCATGAGTGTCTGAGGCTGGATTTGAAGTCAGGTCTTTCTGATTCCAGACCCTACGCTCTATCCATTGTGCCACCCAGCTGTCTGCACAAGCCTTCTCATCTGTAAAATGGGAATAATCCAACATCTCTCTCACAGAGTTATTGAGAGGATCGAATGAGATACTCTTTGTAAAGTGCCTTGTGAACCTTAAAGGTCACTGTTAACTGAAGTCCAGCTGTGCCTGCACTGCTCACTGCCCTTCAAAAAGCCGTCCCCTTGGCATTTAAAGGCCTCCTCTCTGGCAAACCTTGAGCCCAAACCTACCCCGTTGGGAGAAACAACGCATGCCCAAATCAAATGCACAGAGACTTTGGGGATGCTTCCTGTACTGGGAGTGAAGAGGAGGAAACAGACCGAGCTGTGGAGGGAGGGCCCTGGCCGGAGCCACGGAAGAGGAGTCCCGAGATGAGAGCCACTCTGGAGCTCCAGCCCAGGGGGCCCTAGAATGCTGGCACTGGCAGCAGAAATCAGGAACCCTCTTTAAAAAAAAAAAAAGACCATTTCCACTTAAAAGCCCTTGACTTTTATTTTTTCAACTTCAATCCCATCTCGGTAATGTTACCTTTTTCTTTCTGTTGGCTCCATCAGGATGAAGGATGAGCAAGAATGTAGTTCCAGGAAGATCTAGGGTGCTACCATTTCTTAACCCCATTTGCTTCACAATTTGCACACAGACACAAATCTGAGGACTTTGGTGGTTTTGTTCATTGCTCGATCTATCATGGTCACTTGGGCTTTGTCTATACATCACCAACAAAGCAGGTCAAGAAACAAATCGTCCAGTGGTATCTCTTTTTATGGCCTTAATGCTCAGGGCCAAGTTGGACTGATTCCTAGCTCACCACCTCATTCTTTTTAAAATGACTTCACTTTTCTGTCCCCCCACCCCCACTGAAAACAAAAATAAGCACAATAAATTCATGTATTGGTTGTGTCCCCAGATGCTTGTCTCTTTCCAGACCCTGAGTCCATCCCTTCTCTGTCCAGAGGTGGTGTTTCCACAATCTGGCTAGCAGCTTCTGTGGGAGTGAAAGATCCACCCACAGCCAGCACCCAGAAAGCTGCCAGCACCCACCAAAGCATAGGATCTTTTGATCTGCCTTAATGAGGAAAGCAAGGTTAAGGGGTTGGCAAGCTTACTTTAATTCAGCATACAAATATCATTCACTTAGTTCAGGGGAAAAAGCCAGCACCCTGAACTTCAGAACAAAATACAAATTACAAACATCAACAGACAGACCCAATACAATTCATAGTTATCAACATCTAGGTTCAGCCCGGGAGCTTAGAACAAGGGCTGGCCCAGAGTCACGTGCGCCACCACTTCTGTGGTGTCCAAGGAAGACAAGGCCAACCCCTGGTTTTTATATCTTTTTCAGGGTCAGGGGTGAGTCACACATGCGACTCACCCACGTGACCTAAAATCGTCACAAAGAGGTAGACTTAAACCCATGTGGTCTAAGAGCCTCTGCTGTCCCAGACATGTAAACCAGGCCCTCCCTGGAGTTAGCCCCACCTTGGGCCCCACCTTAGTTGCCAATCCACACCCACATAGGTTTTACACCTAATAGGGCTTTGGGCCTGGGGCTTAGCTCTTAGTAAGACTCAATGAAATACACTGAATTACTCA
>JAQQSZ010005447.1:0-13866 GCA_028646595.1 Phalanger gymnotis
GCGTTCTCAAGCCCCGCCTCAATGACCAGAGACCATTGGTTCCCGAGCTGGCCCCTCCTAAGTCACCAATCCACACCCACACAGGTTTCACACCTGACAGGGCCCTGGGCCTGGGGCTTAGCACTTAACAGCTGAAAGTACTTCCACTCAAAAGAAACAAAAGCCATGCTAAGGAGACAATTTTGCTTAACAACACACTAGGTGGAGCAGCAGATGGAGTACTGGCCTTGGAATCAGGAAGATTCATCTTCATGAGTTCAAATCCAACCTCAGACACTTACTGGTTGTGTGGCCCTGGGCAAGTCACTTATCCTTATTTGCCTCAATTCCTAATCTGTAAAATGAGTTAGAGAAGAAAATGGTAAAGCCCTTCAGTAGCCTCAAGAAAAACCCAAAATGAGGTCAAAGGGATTTGGACATGACTGAAATGAAGAGAAAGAAAAAGATGTAGACAAGCCTTCTCAAAGAGTTTAACCATGAAAAGCCCTGTATCGGGATAATAGCTCGCAAGGATGGCTGGATCAAGTGAGGGTTATTTTGAGGATGAGGAAGAGAGATGGGTGTGTCTGTAGGCGGCAGGGAAGCAGCTGGTAGACAGGGAGAGATTGAAGATATGTGAGAGAGAAGGGATGATAGAAAGGACAATCTGCTGCAGAAGATTGACTCAGTGGAGTGGGAGACTGAATTGTTTAGGTGAAGGGTGATGGGAACCTGAATGAGGGTGGTGGCCAGGTAAGGAGAGAGAAGGGGATTGATGTGAGAATAAGTTTGAGGTAGAATTGACAAGAGTATTTTGGATTCCTTTCAATAACATCCTTAGTACGACTCTGAGAGTGGGGATCAGTAGGTAGAAAACAGCATGAATGAGTTTCCAGTTCTTGCTATGAATAAATACCATGTTACTTTCAACAAAGATGGCACCCATTCCTAGCAGCATAATAATCCTCAATAGAATAGTAGCTTGCCTGTTTCTCCATATCTGCCAACATTTAATTTCATCTTTTTTAAAGTATATTTGCTAATGTAATAGATGTAAGGTGGTATCAGTCAGTCACTTAATGAGCATTTATTAAGCACTTACTGTGTTCTGGGTGCCGTAATAAGCACTGGGGACATAAAGAATGGCAGGAATGTGGTCTCTGCTCCCAAGGAGCTCACATTCCAATTGCGGAGAGGGAAACAACATGCGAAACATTGCATATACAATAAACAGAGATACAAGAGTATTTTGCATATATAACATATGGAGTAGATAGAAAGTAATTTCAATGGTAAAGTACTGGGAGGGGAGAAGGACCTCCTGCAGAAGGTAAGATTTGAACTGAGTCCTGAAGGAAGCCAGGAGGTAGAGGTAAAGAGGGAGAACATTTGCAGGCATAGGGGACAGCCAATGCAAAGGCTCAGAGAATTTAGAAGGAAGCATGAAGAAGAAAGAAAGAAAGAAAGAAAGAAAGAAAGAAAGAAAGAAAGAAAGAAAGAAAGAAAGAAAGAAAGAAAGAAAGAAGCAAATGAAAGAAAAAAGAAAATAAGGAAAAGGGAGGGAAGGGAGGGGGGATGTAAGAAGGGAAGAAAGGAAAGAAAGGAGGGAGGGAAGAAAAGGGAAGGAAAGAGGGAGGAAAGCAAAGAAAGAAAGAAGAGAAGAAAGGACGGAGGGAAGAAGGGAAGGAAGAGCTCAGCAATATATTGGACATGGGAGCTGAGTGAAGTTAAGATGTCAAGTTAAAGATGATTCTGAGGTTAGATGACTGGAAAAATGATAAAGCTCTTATAGAAACAGGGGAGAGTTTGGAGGGAATATACTGAGTTCCATTTTGGACATGTTGAGTTCGAGACGCCTATGGAACATCCAGATAGAAATATCCAAAATATAGTTGGCAATAGCAATCTAGAGCTCTAGGGATAGATATGTAAAAGTGTGAGTAATCTGTGTGAAGAAGATAGTTGAACCAATGTCAGAAAGACAGGTATAGAGAGAAAAGAGGGCTCAGGATAGAGCCTTTGAGGACAGACATGACTTTTGACCTATTCAGCAAATGAGATAAGGAGTGGTCAAACAGATAGGAAGAGAATCGAGAGACAGTGGAGAGGGGAGTGGTCTTCTCCCAGGGAGGAGAGAGTATTCAAGAGGAGTAAGGGGTCAACCAGTAGTCAATGCTTCAGAGAGAGGTTAAATAGGATGAAGACTCAGAAAAGACCCCAGATATGGCTATTAAAAAGCCCATTGGTAAATATACATAAGAGAATAGAAGGAAAGTCGATAAGAAACACAGACAAAGCAGGATAACTTTGAAAACAGCAAATAGAATTTTCTATATACTTGGAGTTGTAATCTGTCCACAGCAAAGATTTGCCAAGGCTATGTATGTACCGTAATCCTCTTTTTCTGTTCTTTGTATATTTAAACAATTGAATTGTATATTGAAATACTCATTTGGTGGTTGTTAAATTCAAAATAAAAAGAAAATTAAAATGAAAATTAATGGTAACCTTGGAGTAGCAGTTCTCAAAGTATTGTCATGGATCCATGGCGGTCCCTGAGATCCTTTCAGGGTGTTCAAGGTCAAAACTATTTTCATAATAATACTAATTTGTTATTCACCTATTAAAATTCTCTTCCTTTTTTCAACTACATATCTGTGTAGGGCTGGATTTTCTTCAAACAAAACAGCATATCCCAACAGAATGAATGCAGAAGCAGCTAGGAGAACCCAGCTGTCTTCTAGTAAGCCAAACATTAAAGAGATTTGCAAAAATATGTAGAACATTGCCACTCTTTTTACTATTTTTTTTGTTTGGGAAAATATAGTTAGTTTTAATAAAAATGTTATTTGTTATAAAGCATCAAGTCCGCAGTCAAGAAAATCTAAGTTCAAATCTGGTCTCAGATACTTATTAGCTATTTGACTATAAGTAAGTCATTTAACCTCTGTATGCCTCAGTTTCCTCATCTGTAAAATGGGGATAATAATAGCCCCTGCCTACCCAGGTAATTGTGCGGATCAAATGAGACAATTATTATAAAGTGCTTAACTCAGTGCCTAGCATATAACAAGCACTATAAAAATAATGTGTTATTTGTGCTAACATGTAATGGTTTTATTATTGGTATTTTAAATGTTTTAAAATTCTATCAGGCTTAATTACTAATATAGTAAATATTGGTAGATATAACCCACATAAACAAAAGCAAAGGGTCCTGAGGCCAAAAAAGGTGAGAACCACTTCCTTGGAAGTCAGATTGCGAGAGACTGATGTCATTATTTGTCCTTTGTCCTTAAAGAAAACCAGGACATCAAGAAGGTGATGCTATGACTTGCAAGTGAATTGGATTTAAGTGAGGGAGGACCGTGCAAGGTCACCAACCTCACTCTCTCCTCCAGAGCCATCTGGTTCCAGCAGCAAGACATAGATCAGGACCACTAGAGATGGCCTCAGTCAAACAGGACTGAAATAACAACAAAACAGTTGAGGAAACCAAGGCAAAATGGTTTGCCCAGGGTCACACAGCTAATAAGTGTCTGAAGCCAGATTTGGATTCACATCTTCCTGGAGTCACCAGGGCCACCAGCCTAACGCTCCATCCACTGAGCCACTGAGCTGCAGTGTAGTCGAGATTAGAGCATAAATTTGTAGCAAATCAAGTTACCAAGGTGGCATGACTTCTTCCAGCGTGTTCAGCAGCATTGGAATAGGAACCGAAAAAATGGATGTAGGGGGTCGCCTAGGGTTGGAATTTGATAAAGCTTAAATCAGGACAGCTAAATGGTGTAGTCCCAGGGTGGGGAATTTGTGGCCTCAAGGCTACACGTGGCCCTCTAGGTCATCAAGTGCAGCCCTTTCACTGAAACCCAAACTTCACAGAACAAATCCCCTTAATAAGGGAACTTGAGGACCCCTGGATAGAGCATTGGGCCTAGAGTCAGGAAGACCTGAGTTCAGATCCAACCTCAGACACTTGCTAGCTGTGTGACCACAGGCAAGTCACTTAACCCTGTTTGCCTCAGTTTCCTCATCTGCAAAATGAGCTGGAGAAGGAAATGGCAAACCACTTTAGTATCTTTGCCAAGAAAACCCCAAATGGAATCACTAAGAGTCAGACAAGACTGAACAATAACAAACAATGAATCATGCTAGGTCAAAGAAAGAAGGGACTTGAGAGTAGATGACAATATAACTGAACTGGCTAAGTCCAAAATTAGTTTTGAAGAGAGGGGAGTAAGGTCAGGGCAGACTAAGGGATCAGGCAATGATAAAATAATGGGAGGTTTAGGAAGAACTCAGCAGAGGCAAAGATGGAAAGAGAAAGGTTGTCATAGAAGAGAAGAATTTCAGAATTTTGAATCATGGAGGTCAGTTACAGGGAAGGGCACGATCAAGGTGAAAGCCCATTGTGTAACTGAGTTGCAGTGAAGTGATCTGCCCCCTCCTCCAGGAAGCCTCCCTGGACTGAAGCCTGTTGGATCACAGATGTACAGTGGTTTTAAAACAAGAAGGAAATAAAGAAATATAAGGACAAAGATAGGGGATTGAACCTAGAGAACTGGTTTAGTGAGCTCTAGGTCATCAGCACCATAGTCTGGGCAGGAAGCCAAAAAAGTTGTGAAACCAGAGATTTGGCAGGAGAAAAAGCAAATGATACTGGAAGAGATGGGAGATAGGAGAGGCACCTGCTTTATCAGCTGCTTCCTCTGAGCCTATCTGTCCAGGATCGCAAATGTCAGGTTATTCTCCCTGGCAAAGAGGGAAGGCATCAGCTCTAAGAATTGCCCGCTGCAAGGCTGCTGCCTATCCTGAACCCAGCTCAAAGTCAATCTTGAGGAGCCAGATCTATAGACCAGATGGAAATCAATTAATCCACTTGCATTAATAAGTACCCACTATGTGCAATTAAAAAATAAATAATTATAAAAGTCCCCTGTGCAAGCCAGGCCCTGGGGAGACAAAGACAAAATCAAAATAGTCCCTCATCTCAAGGAGCTTACGTTCTAACAGGGTTTTATCACATGGAGGTGTATAGTGGGCAAGCCACAAGAATGGGAATCAGGAGACCTCACTGGGCATCTGTCTCCTGATGACTGTATGAACTTGGGAACTCATTCTCTCTGGAAGTCAGAGAGAATAAAATTATTATGTAGCGCTCTGCCACCTCTAAGGAGAACCTTGCAGCTCTAATTTCCTGTGATCTATGGCTTTAAAAATCTCCATTTAATTTCCACTTGTCTCCAAGGCCCTGCTTCACACCTCTCACTGTGTTATATGTGTTGAACTCTAGGTCCAGGGAAGCCAGAATCCCCAGAGGCAGGTACAGAAGGAAGACAAAATTGATGCCGGGCCAGGCTGTGGCTTTAACATTAAATCTTTACCTTGATTTTGGTAATAGAAAAATACCAAATAACTGAAACTACTGGGGCCCCTCTAAATCATTCTGGTAATTTGTAAACATTGTTAAGGGATACTGGCTATATCTACACATTACACACACACACACACACACACACTTCTTGTTCTTGCTCTTGAGTCATTTTTCAGTCGTGTCCAACTCTTCTTGACCCCATTTGAGGTTTCCTTAGCAAAGAATGGTTTACCATTTACCATTCTACCATTTTCTTCTCCAGCTCACTTTACAGATGAGGAAACTGAGGCAAACAGGGGTAAAAGACTTGCCCAGGGTCACACAGCTAGGAAGTATCTGAGGCTGGATTTGAACTCAGGTCTTTCTGACTCTAGGCCCAGCAGAACTGTACAATTCATGCTGAGATTTTCTTGACAAAGATACTGCAGTGGTTTGCCATTTCTTTCTCCAGCCCATTTTACAGATAAAAAAACTGAATTAGAGTTAAGTGAATTGCCCAGGGTCACACAACTATTTAGTGTCTGAGGCCACATTTGAACTCAGGTCTTCCTGACTCCAGGCCCACCAGTCTATCCACTGAGTCACCTAGCTGGTCTTGAGTCCATAAACAGGGCACCTATTCCTAAGAAGCAGCCCCTGTCCTCAGAGAACTTTAAGACTGATAGAGATGGCCTGTGCCCTGCCTGGAGGGAGCTCACAGACTGAGGTAGTACTTGCTCTTAAAGAGGACCCAGTCTGATGATGGAGAAGCAGTCCCTGCCCTCAGAGGGCTCCCAGTCTGATGTGGAAACCATAAAGAGCTTCTGGTCTGAGGGAGGAGTCACATGGGTAGAGGAAGAGGATGCTTTTTTTTTCTTCCTTTGTATTCCTTCAACCATGATCCAGGAGAGGGTTCTGACCTTAAGTAATGAGTAGCAGCACTGGGGACAGCCCAGTGTGTGATTGCATGCATGTATGCATTATGGGCAGCTAGATGGCACAGTGGATAGACTGCTGGGCCTGGAGTCAGGAAGACCTGAGTTCAAATGTGGCCTCAGACGCTTACTAGCCATATGACCCTGAGCAAGTCACTTAGCCCTGTTTACCTCAGTTTCTCATCTGTAAAATGAGCTGAAGAAGGAAATAGAAAACCACTACAGTATCTTTGCCAAGAAAATCCCAAATGGGGTCATGAAGTCAGACATGACTGAAAATTGGCTGAACAACGATGTTAAACCCTCAAGAAGACATAAAGTATTTACTGAGGCTTATTCTCTGCTCGGCCTTGTACTAGGGAGGTCCTGTGGAGGTTATAAGGGAATGATGACACAAGGTCCCTGACCTCTTGGAGCTGGCAACCTGGATGAGGGCACAGGTTGTAAATCGATGAAACAACTGGGCAATGACTCACAGGTGATTGGGGAAGGGAAGAGTCAGCATGAGTTGTACTAGACAGGGAAAGTTTCCACAATCTAATCCCACAAACATTTACGAAAGGCCTACAATGCTAAGGGAAAGAAACTTGACCACAGATCAATAAAGACAAGTAACTTCCTTTTACATGTTTTTATAATTTGTAAATAAATTGTGTTGATATCTTTTGTACTGACATCACCGACATTTCACAATGTTTACCTCCTTCGGCATCCCAGAGAGCTATCCCTTATGACTAAGAATGAAAAAAGATAGAGGAAAACAGTTTAGCAAAATGAACTCAGATCTTTTAAAGTCTGACATTACCTGTATCGTTCCATCCCCAAGGTACCACAGCTCTGCATAGAAGGAGGAGGCTGTACGTTTTTTAAATTCTTCTCTTAGGTCAAGGTTTTTCATCACAATTTCACGTAATTCAAACTCAACTTTGCTCTCTATCAGTTGGTACAAGTTTTCCCATGTTTTTCTATATTTATCAGATTCACTGTTTCACAGCTAAATGGTTTCAATGGGGAGAAATCATTCATAACCCTGAGAGAGGATTAGCAAAGTTCTCCTGTGAGAGGTGGAAGGAAGTTAAAGGACTACAATAAAATTTCCTAGATGAAATAGACCTTGAGATGGCCCTTTAAAGGCTGAGAGGTTCGGGGTGAGTGGATCAAAAGTTTGGAGCTGGAAGGGACCTTCCCATTGCCAAAAGGAGAGAGCTATAAGGGAAAAGCCAGGTGATGGGCTGGTGGCACCAGCCAGGGCGGACAGCTTCTAGGGTTGGAGAATGGGATCCATCCTCTCTCTCAAAGCAGGAGAATTGAGCTCAAACCTCTAGCCATGTAGACACATACCTATGTGCGCACACACACACACACACACACACACACACACACACACACAGAGTACTCACATACCCAAGCTTGTGTTCCACTTACGTACAAACAGACAATACATACTCATAGAACCTAGTGCTGTCAGGGAATTTAAAGGTTATGTAATTATAGGTTTATAGATTCAAAGCTGGAAGGTAGCACAGAGAGCACTGAGTCCATTCCTCCCATTTTACAGATGAAGAAACTGAGACACAGACAGATTTTTGAGTTGCCCAAAGTCACATAACTTTTAAGTATCTTAGGGAAGAATTTGAATTCAGTGCCTTATCCACCATGCCCCACTGACTCCACTCGTACCAGCGCCCTAAATTCAGAACTAGAAGGAATATTTTTGGTTGTTGTTCAGCTATATTTTTTTTAGTCTTGCCCAACTGTTCCTGACCCCATTTGGGGTTTTCTTGGCAAAAGAGCAGTTTGCCATTTCCTTCTCTAGCTCATTTTACAGATGAGGAAACTGAGGCAAACAAGGTGAAGTGAGTTGCCTGGGGTCACACAGTTAGGAAGCATCTGAGCTTGGATGTGAACTCATGTCCTCCTGACTCTGGGGCTAGTGCTGTTTCCTCTGGGCTACCTAGCTGTCTAGTTTGTGAAGGGCAGAAAGCCACATTTGTCTGGAAGAGAGATTTGAACTCACAAAGGTACGTCTTCCTGACTCCAAGCCTAGCACTCTATCCACTGCACCAGCTAGCTGTCCAGTCCTGATTAGAGGAAACTAGGTATCTTAGGCTTGAACTTGGAGTCAATTAATCAATAAACATTTATTAAGTGCCTACTATGTGCTAAGCACTGTGCAAAGAGATGAAAGTCAAGAAGATCTGAGTTTCAATGCCACCTCAGATACTTACTAGCTATGTGAGATCATCCAACCATTTCTCTCAGTCTCAGTTTCTCTAGTATGCCTCAGGGGAGAGCCCCTAGCTATCCCACCTTCCTAGGGTTGGTGTGAGTATCAAACGAGATAACATGTGAAGCATTTTACAAACCTTAAAGCACTACACAAATATTAGCCATTGTGACATTTTTTACTGTTCACATACACATCCATCTGTTCCCAGACTCACCTAGCCATTACCAGCTCTGCCCCACTGTTAAATGCCAGGTTTCAGAGTTACCTGCCAGCAGTTCACCTGCTCATTCTGAAAGACTGAGGCTAGAAAAGCAAGACTGCCCCTCCATGTTTTCAATCAACACCCTGGAGGAAGGCCTATTGCTCAGAGGGTTATCTTTGTAATGGGGTCCCAGCCCATGTCCAGGATGCCTCAGATATTGTCTCTCTATTTGGAGGACACTAGGAAGTTTGCTTCTAGGAGAAGTTCCTTAGGGACACTATTTGGAGCATGTGTAGACATTCTCTAACAGGTTCCAATTGGCTAACCATGAAAGGAAAGGTAGGCTTCTTGATTGGTCTCAGAGGCATTTAAAAAGGCTTGTCAGCATCAACCACCTCCTCTTTTTCCTCAGCCACTCTTGGGGGGAAGTCTTCTCATGCCTGAGACAGATATCAGTAATGTTAATGGAATAGGAAGATCTTCCCCATCCATTAATAGGCCTATGTGACGTGCTTTGAGCTCCGGCCCAGCTCACAGCTGTGATACATCCTGAGTCACAGAGCCCATTGGGAGAAGGAAGCTTGCTTAGGGGAGCCTTGTTTGTAGGAAGTCTCTCACACCTTTTGCTAATTTCTAATTAGGCACTGAGTCAAGAGGGTTATGATGCCTTCTGGCTCTGAAAAGTGCATGTGTGTATATACATATATAGAGATATATGTATATATGTGTATATATATGTGTGTGTGTGTACTTGTGTGTATATGTGTATGTATATGTGTGCATGTATATATATATATATATATATATATGTATATACACTCCGAGTTGGTATTTTGCTTTGGGGGTTTGCTTACAAGAAGTATCTTTTGATTCCCTGGTCAAGACTCTGAGTAGCCATATGTTCAGAGCTCCCTAACTGCTCAGATATAAACGCTGTCTCAATCCAGTGGTGTATGTAAAGTGTGTAGCAATGTTGCTTTGATTCAGGCAGTTAACAGCCCTTTCTGTTGGTCTTTGTGCTAATTTCTCTGCTTGTATTTTCTCTGATGTTCAGTGTTGACTCTTCCCCTTAACTCATGGATATAATTAAAAGTAGGATTGTTAACTCCTTTTTGAGCAGTCTTTCCTAGAAAAGAAGATCAAAGAACCTGTGTTAGCCAGCTATCCTGGGTATGCGAGGGTGCTTGCTGCTACAACGTCCCCCTAACTCACTGACAGGTTTCAGTGCTCAACCTTGTTTAGCGCATCTGCCAAAATGGTTTTATTGGGGTGTGGTGGCTTTGCATGCTACAGATTCTTGGAGCCATAGGTGAGAGTTGGGTGAAAGGTGGGCACCAAAGGTAGATGAGCAGTCCCGAAAAAGGCTCAGCAAGCCTCAGACCAGGAGTACAAGTCTTACCTGAACACCTCATACTCCCACCTTGGAATGGGTAGATAAGAACAATTTATTCCAGTGGCCATGATGGTGGCTAAAGCGGGTGCTATGGAGTGCTTAGAGCTCAGTCAGACATCAAAGACACCAAGGTTACCCACTCCTTCCTGGGCTATTGACAATCATCCTGACTTTTGCCTTGCCCCCGGTCTTCCATGACTCTGGAAGAGAGTATGAGATTGACAACTTTGACCAGCTCTGCCTCACTCAAGTCTAATTCACCAGTGAGACAAGACATCACCCTGTGGTGTCATTGGTCGTCTTCGAGGACGAACAACAGGAATGGTGAGATCCATCCTCTCTGTCGTGGGGACAGGAAGAAGTAACCTTAAGGTAGGAACATGAGCATTTAAGTATTGGGAGATCGATGGGGCTAAGAACATTCAATATTTCAGAGGGTCATAGCTAAAATGGACCTTAGAAATCATTTTGTCCAGTTTCTTTACTTAATAGATAAATACCATATGGGGAAGAGATGTGGTCCAGGGTCACCCAAAAAGTAAGTAGAAGGTTTGGGCTTTGAGCCTAGGTGGTACAGTGGAAAGATGCTTCATCTAGAGTCAGAAAATCTGGATTTGAATCCTGACTCTTTTCCTAATAAGCTGTGTGACCTTAAGCAAGTCATTTAACTTACATGAGCCTCAGTATCTTGATTTATAAAATGAGAGGGTAAGATTGTATGGCCTCTAAGAGTCCTTCCAACTCAAAATCTGTTCTCCTCTGACTCGGTATCCATCATTTCCTCTTCCTGATAATGGAGTTTGCAAAATGCCAAAGTTTGAAAGTGAGCCAACATAGTGCCCACCAGAGAGTAAGGAGGGGACTCATAGTTAAGAGTGAGTTGCAAGAGTCTTGCTTGGTCTGGTGTCTATGGAAGACCTCCACATGTGATGTGAATGAGCCATAAATGTGATTTTCAGGCTGAATCAACAATATGAAACCATAGTTAGGGAGCAATGTCAGTGTCCTCCAGGGCTCTGTCCCTCTGTCCCTCTTCTCTTCTCCCCTACAATATTTCATTTGGTGTTCTCATCTGCTCTCATGGATTCAAGTACCATCTCTATTCCGATGATTCTCAAATCTACTTATCCAGCCCTTCCTATTGGCCTCCTTGAACCTGATGTCTCTTAGATAATTAAAAATATATATTTAATTTTTAATTTATGGCATCATTTTCATAACATAGTATAATGAAACTGCACATGAAACTGCAAATCTATTAGCTACAACTTGCTACTCCTTTTAAATGTATAATAAAGTTATCATGTAAATTTCTTTTTTTTCCTTTTTGTTCTTCCCTCCCCCGCTCCCAACATGTCCAAAACTGAACTCATCTTTTGCCTTCCAAACCTTTCCCTCTTCCAAACTTCCAAACAGCTAGCCTTGCAACCTAGATGTGATCCTCGACTCTTCACTATCTCTCACATAGACCCCTCATCCAATCTGTTGTTCCCAAGTCTTGTCACTTTCATCTTTAAAACATCTCTCCAATATGCCCCCTTCTCAGCTTTGACACTGTCACCACCCTAATCCAGGTTCCCATCAACCTCATACCTGAACTGTTGAAATAGCCCGCTGGCTGGCCTCTCTGCTTCAAATCTCTTTCTACAATTCATCTTCTACTCAGCCATCAAAGTGATTTTCCTACAGCTCGGGTTGGGACATGCCACCCTCCTACTCAGTAAATTCCAGTGGCTCCCTGTCACTTCCAGAATAAGTAGAAAAATTCTCTGTTAGGGGTTCAAAGCTCTTCATATTCTCCTCCCTCTACTTTTCCAGTCTTCTCACACCTTACTCACTCCCATGTACTCTACAATCCAGCAACATTGGCTTCCTTGATGTTCCTCACACAAGATTCTCCATCTCCTTATTTGGTCTTATCATTGGCTGTCCTGGAACTCTCTCCTTTCTTATCTCTGTCTCCTGGCTTCCCTGGCCTCTTCCAAGTCCTACCTAAACGTCTGCTTTCTACAGAAAGCCTTTCCCAATCTTTTATAATTCTCTGTTGAGTAGTTTCACTTTATCCTCATAGAGCTCATTTGTACGTAGATGTTTTAATTTTATCTCTCCCATTAGACTGTGAACGCACTGAGAACAGGGACTGTCTTCTGTTTTTTTGGGGTCCCCGGCACTTAACACTGTGCCTAACTGTTGTTGTTTGCCCTTCGTTTTAGAAGAGGACCGATGACATCACAGGATGCAGTCTTGACTCACTTGGATTTAAGAAAGACAGAGCTGCACAAAGTCATCAAACTTGCTTTCTCTTCCAGAATCACTGAAGTCCAGTGGTAAGACAAAAGTCAAGACTGGAGATGGGCCAGGATGTAGTGGATGACATTGGTGTCTTTGATGTGTGATCAAGCTCTAAGCGCTACACAGCACCTGCTTTAGCCACCCCCAGCCATCCATTTCCCCATGGGAAGTCTGCACATGCTTGGGGTAGTCATCCCCTCGACTCACTTGGGTTTGAGACTGTGGTTACCCGCAACCTGGTTGAGTAGTCTGCTGAGATGATCCACTGGGATGTGGCCTTGGCACATGTGCCAGCTTCTTGGAACTACAGGTGAGAGTTGGGCAACAGGTGGACCTCGAAGGTGGATGAGAAGCCTTGAAACAGGCTTGGCAAGCCCACACATCAGAGGTGCTAGTCCTCCTTGACCTTCCCATCCATCCCAAGCACTTAACACCATGCCTGACACAGAATGGGCACTTAATAAATGTTTATTGGCTGTCTGATGGACTGGAATCCACTTGCCAAGCCCCACCCCCTTTGGAAGTTCTCCCTCAGGACCCCAAAGCGGCTGATTCCTCCCTCCCCCGAACCTTGCTCACACTGGACCCAGAGATCATACAGCCTAGTGTGGTGATTTCATGATTCATATGTTTATGTCTTTTCCCCCCCGTGAAACTTGTCAGCTCCTAGAGAGCAGGAACTGAGGCAGCCACAAAAGCACCAGCCCTAGAGGCAAGAAATAGGATCCAACCTCAGCCACTTACTAGCAAATCATCCCTTCTCTGGGATTTGGATCCCTCATCTGTAAAATAGTGTTCATAATATTTATACTACCCTTCTCACTTGGTGTACGGAGCTAGGCCTAGTACATCTTAATGTCTATGCCAATGAGAACCACTGTTACTATCTCTGAATCTCCCACTGCCAAGCACAGTAAATACATGTTTATTGAATAACTGGTTATTGGTCGATGATCAGAACAGGGATCGGGTGAGACCACACAGGTGCCAATAGGAGAGGAGTTCCTGAGTTGGAGAAATAAAGAGAGCAAACTGAGCCTCACCACCAACCCTATTTAGTTGGGTATACAACACCCTACTAAAATATAACACTTCAACTCAGAGCAAAACCCAAATTCTGGTGTGTCCTTTTATTAAGAAGACCCAGGTTCAAATCCTGCCTTCAACATTTCCGAGCTGTTCGTCCATGGTCAAGCCCTTTAACTTTTCTGAGCTTAAGTTTCTTCATTTGTGTAATGGAGATAATAGTAGCGCCTACCTCATAGGGTTATGACCATCACAGAGATCGCGCCTATAAAACTCTTTATAAACCACAGATGGCATTAATGTTACTCATTGTCATTACCATTATCGTGATCATTATTCCTATCCACACCCCTACACTGGACTCTGTCTAATGGATACCCATGAGTTAAATGAGGTCTGAGCACTTGAACCAGCCCGCTTCCTACCCCCTCTCCTAGCCCTGTGTAGTAGAAAGGC
>JAQQSZ010005449.1:0-13865 GCA_028646595.1 Phalanger gymnotis
ATGTTCAAAAGTAATAAATAAATAAAAAAGAATTATAACAAACAGGACAAACCATAAGAAAGAAAACAAAAGAAAAGAGAAAAGAGTTTGCTTCATTCTGTATTTCAACTCCATAGTTCTTTCTCCAAATGTGGATGGCATTTCCTATCATGAGTTCTTTGGAAAAATTTTAGGTCTTTGCATTGCTGAGAAAGGCTAAGTCTATGAAAATCAGTCCTTGCACACTGTGGCTGTTGCTGCATACAATGTTCTCCTCTTTCTACTCACTTCACTCAGCATCAGTTCAAATAAGTCTTTCCAGGTTTCCCCCAAATCTACCTGCTCATCATTTCTTATAGCACAATAGTGTTCAATTATGTTCAAATACCACCAGTTGTTCACCCTGTTACAAATTGATTGGCATGCCTTCTATTTCCATTTTTGGCCACTGAAAAAAAAGAGCTGTTATAAATATTTTTGTACATGTGGGTCCTTTTCCCATTTTTATGATCTCTTTGGGATACAACCCTAGAAGTGATATTGCTGGGTCAAAGGGTATGCATATTTTTATAGCCCTTTGGGCATATTAACTTTAAAGTTTTGCTGACAACCTGGAGTTGATGTGAATTTGTTAATTAACTAACCTCAAGGAGAAACATATAAGAATTATTCTGCCCTCCCCACCAAAATCCTATAAAAAAGGAGACCTCAAACTCTTTCCCCTAAGCACCCTTTTATCTCCACACAGGTGCATGCTGACAAATGCTCCAAATTTTAATCCTTGGTTATATAAATGATTCTCTGTGACTTTTCTTCTCCCCATTTCCTTCCCCACGCTGGTTGCTTTCCTCCACCACCTCATCCACATCCCCGTGTTATCCATCCCTGTGTTCCCCTTTCATTTTACACTGTCTTTGTACTTTTTGTGCCATTTTCCCCTGAACCCTCCATGCATTGTT
Source organism: Phalanger gymnotis (assembly GCA_028646595.1). Classification (NCBI taxonomy): domain Eukaryota; kingdom Metazoa; phylum Chordata; class Mammalia; order Diprotodontia; family Phalangeridae; genus Phalanger; species Phalanger gymnotis. The sequence continues at coordinate 939 of JAQQSZ010005449.1, forward strand.
AAAGTGTGATTGCAGCCTCATGTTCCACTGCCTTTCCTGTCTCCATTTCATAATTCCACAAATTAATTAGGAATTCATACATGGGAGACCTTAGTTGGACAAATCATCGAACATCTCTGGGCTTCAGTTATACATCTATAAAAGAAGGATTTGTACTGTATAATATCTAAGATCCATTACAACCCTAAATCTGACCAGCCATGTCATCTTTATTAGTTAGAATTATGTATAAAAGTATTGCTTATTTTGTAACTTCCTCCACCTTTTAAAAAGCAACCTATTATTAGTATTTATGAGATGTTTTGTTTACGAAAATGGAAGAACTCTAGTAGAAATCTGCATATTTGAAGTCCCCCATTGATATCATACTTCTGTGCCAAATTGGTGATTTGTTTTTGCATAGCTTATAAGTGAACATAATCACTGTTTCTTCCTTTGGTCTGGTTGCTCTATAACTGCAATATTACTTTAGTCGTTTGTTGTTTTTTTTTTTTTTTTAATTCTCCTTTCCATGGGCTTTCTTCCAGGTCTAATCCATTATTCTTCCTCTTCTAGGTGCTAGATTTCTTCACAATGACATATCTTCTTAACATACTACTCTACCCCTTTAATTGTCCTTTGTTTGAATAAAATGGATATTTTCATAGCTTTATGTCAGTTATAAGTCCTGCCCATCAAGTCTCAGGAGTATTTGTTATGCTAAATTTATCTACTTGCCATAAAAAATCTACCCACTTCACCTTGATTATATTATTGACATTTTATATACTTATGTATAGACATCTGAGGCCATAAGTTTTGTTGTTAAATTTTGTTATTCTTCCTGTTGTTGAAGTTGCCTTATATAAGACTGGTCATTTCTGATGCTATTTTCCCCGTGCTTTTGTGCCTGCTTTCCTCTGTTGTGTTGGACATAGCTGATATTTGAGAGCAGTTTTTCCCCCTTTCTCCACTTTAAACCTGACTCCATTAGATTCACAAGACTTTATGAGAATATATATTTGACTGGAATTTGTTAGGTTTACTCTGCCTCCCAGCCAATCATTCACATATTTTAAGCAATTGTCTAGAATCTAAATTTCATTCTTAATATCTTCTTAGCAAGTCAGCTATTTCCTGACTTTGCATTTCTCTTTTGAAGTCTTTACCTGAAATTGGTACCAATAGTTAAAATACTGTGTGTATCCCGGGGTCTTTGTTCCCTTCCCCAGAATTCTTTGTAAATGTTTGCTAGATTCTTTCTGGTGACATCATTTTTCACTATGTGAATCAATCATTTAACAGGAATTTATTAGGTGAAGATATCAGAAGTGTGTAGTGGGTATTGAGCGTGATGAATCTCAGAAGGTATACCATCTTTTAGATGGTAGAAAGTGTATAGAAGGCATATCTTCTTGTTGTAGATGTATAATCAATGTATGTCTACTTGCATGCACCACATTTGACAATGTATACATTGCTACTATTTTTTCTCCTTTTGAATAGGTCAGAATCAAATGAGCTTTTTCTTGCTTTTACCTATGCATCCATACTATCAGTCCATGGATCATAGTGGTTGATTCTGTTTCAGGAGGTACAGTACTCTACCCCCTATAGCTACTTGTGTTGCATATGAATCCTATAATATGTTATTTAGAGGCAGCCACAATGTAACAGAGAGCTGACACCAACATCAGGAAGACCTGTATTTAAGCCCTGCCTCAGAGAGATACTGGTTGTGTGACCCTAGGTAAGTCACTGTAATGCCAAGCAACACAGCATACTTGAAGGCTTCTGTTGTGAATATGTACATATGTATTTAAGAATGAACTGCAAAATATAATAAACTCTATGTTTAATAACAGAACAATTTATTACTAGGGTGGCCACATTGCCTTAAACAGACACAAAACTACGTAACATAACATAGCGTACCGCCCACATTATACTTATTTATACCATCAGGGGATCCCAGGCCAGGGTCTTCCCTAGCACAGCACATCCTCGGGCAGCAGAGAACATAACGAACTCCACCCCAAGGTCACAGTAAATTACAATCCCCTCAACTCAAACAAAGTGTCCAAGTAAAGTCCTCTTGAGGGTGTATCCTTCCCCCCACGCTGCTATTATAGATTCCCACCTGGTACTCAGGTGCACACATGCTCAAATGAGCCAAAGAATCCAAGTCCTAACACTGCTCCAGCCACCCTGCTTCCAAGTCCTGAGGGGCGACTGGGCAACCAAGTAAAGGAGGTGGGTCCCGGGGGCCAAGGCACTTCCCCATCCCACTATAGACAGCTCCACCCCCTTTCTCCCAACCCATGGGGGTGGGGCGAGGCAAGATCACTGCTCCTGCTCTGCTGCAAAGCCTTCATTTCAACTTGGGGCTGAGTTCAGAGCTCCAGTGTTCCTCCTCCTGCAGTTCCAGGGGGCAACCACTCCTGGCTCCTGCCTGTGTTTGCATTATGGTAGCTCTCTGCTCCTGCTCCATGTCTCACTTCATGGGGGAAGGGACTGCTCCACCCCAAGCTTTCCCTGCTTCTCCTTGGGTGCAGGCACAGAAGGCTCCAGGGGCCCCTGTCCCCAGATTCTGTCTGTGGCTCACACCCTCCAACTCTAGTGTAGCTTGTCCTCCTCCAGGTTCAGGTGGGGAGCTGTCCACTTCCAGCTTCAGTCTGGCCTCTGGGCACAGCAAAATAATATAAAAATTGGAAAACAACAGACAACTATCCTACTCTTACTAAATGCCATACTTTCCTTTGGTATTTTATTCTAATCCTGTGTTCCAGTGTTCTCAAAAGGGTTTGCATCAGAGGTCTTTCTCTATCAGTGGTCTCTTCTCTCCAGCTAAACGTCCTTCTATAAGTGAGCACCGAGCACCTCAAGGCAATATCTCACCTCAGGGTATATATCTATCTATATCTATACCTATCTATATCTATATCTATATCTATCTATCTATCTATCTATCTATCTATCTATCTATCTATCTATCTATCTACATATATACATAAACACACACACACACACACACACACACACACACATATATATATATATATATATATATATATGTATATTCACTTTTAACTAGTAGGCTCAGAGCCAGAAGGTACCAAAGCCTATATGACTCAACACAGCTGTGAATTACCAGGGTTCAAAAGAGACTGATCCTCCCTTCAGATGTTTACAATTTAGCATGAGTCTGGAAAACTGAACTCCAAGAAACACAGAAAAAGAACGATAAAAAAAATCTCACCTTTCTCATCCCTACAGTCACTTAAGCTCTTAGTTCTGTAGGCAACTTTCAAAGACTACAAATTGCAAGAAAGGCACTGATGTACAATGGTAGAAGGATTTTCACCATTTCCAGGAATCCCATATATCAATGAAATCACTAGTCCAATCTTCGATCTTACTTTAAAATGTGACATATCAACAAATCAGTTGTTTGCGATCTTCCCTTGTTCTCTGTCATATTGTTTTTGCTTTCTAAATTCTTAGCACAGATATAACTTTTTGTCTGTCTCTTCAGATTCCCTCCAGCCAATAAAATTAATTTTTTTTTGTTCTTTGAAAAAATCCTGTTCCATCCTCTGGATAGTCTACAAAGAGAACCCCTTTTAGCTTCCGTACTGCTAGAGAATAAACATATATTTATGCATTAAGAGATGCTGCTTGGCATTGGAAAAAGTTAAGTATAACAAACCCTCTCTAGGTCACAGTAAAATGCTTCTTACTGAAAGAACGGTCACCAATTTTCCATCATTATTATGACTCACTTCCATAGCTTACCTCTTTTTTCTTGACTGGGCATTAGTTATGATGTCTCTGAATGAAACTAAATTTACTGGGCTCTTTTTGGGATAGGACGTTCCCTTCTTCTGTTGCATTTGAAGTAAAATTAGGCAATTCATTCTGAATTCTAAATACTAACAGAGATTACATTGAGTTGTTTTCTGGGTTGGATCTTAAGTAGCAAACCCCTTCCAGCTACTGCCCACTTCTTCCTACTTCTACTCTCTTTGCTGATAAGACTTCAGACACCTCCTATCTTGCCACTTCCGTGCTTTGATGTCTGTTAAAAATACGTATTTCTATTTCAGCAGTGCAAATTTTCTTTCCAGGGATATAGAACACAACTTTCCATGTCTTCTCATCCAAATTGATTCTTGCCTTCATCCTTCTCTAAATCCTCCATCTACTGTGCTGGAAACTTTTCTCTGATTCTTTTAACATCTGAAAGGAGGGAAGACTAATATAACACTGAGGTTCAATTGTCTTTTTCTCAATTGCACTAAATGACTGACCCTCCTGATTTCATACTTATATCCAAGTAGACTACCGCAGATAAGTCAGTGGTGATCTGTTCCTTTCCTACTCCAGTACTGCAAAGGAGACATATTTTTACCTGGGTGAATACACCATTTTCTTTTTGTCACAGATTACAATAGCACCAAATCTCAGTAAATAGGTTTTTATAGACACTTAATATATATCTTTATCTATATCTACATCTATATCTGTATCTATATCTACTTAAAAATCACATCATATAATATATTTAATATCTTATATATATACATACATATGTACATATATACTAATTACATGGTTTAGTAAAATCATAGAATATTAAAAGTACAAGGGTCTTTGAAAACATGTAGCTGAACACTCACATTTTATAGATGAGGAAAGTAAAAGAGATTGATTTTTCCAGGGTCACATTATTAATTTGTATGAATGTTTGGACCAGAGCCCTAACTCCTGAGCCTGTTCATCTTTTCTCCTCTCTTCTCTCCTATCCCCTCTCTTCTCTTTTCTTCTTCTCTGTAGATCTTTTAGAAGGAGAGAGTGGGTGACATATTTAGTTTTTTGTTCATTTGTCTTTTTGCTGTTTTTGTTTGATTATTTGTTAGTTTTCTGGTGAGGGGATATCTCTTGGCAGGCTTCTTTTTCTTATTGTGGTTATTCATCATTCATTTTTGAAGTGAACCAAAGACATTATGGGAGGATGTCTGGACTTGCATGAGAATTGGATTTAAGTGAGGCAGAGTTGCACAAAGTTGTCAGCCTCACTCTTCGAGTCATTGAAGTCCAGTAGCAAGACAAAAGTCAGCATAACTGTTGATGACATAGGATACTGTGGATAACCTTGGTGTCTGATGTCTAACAAAGCTCTAAATGATACACAGCACCTCCTTCAGTTGTCTTCATGGTTGTTTTCATCTATCTATTACACCAGGGGAAGTCTTCAAATGCTTGGGGGTAGACCTTCCACTAACTCACAGATGGGTTTGAGGCCTGTTGGTTATCCTCAACCTGTTTTAGCCCATCTGAGATGGTTTTACTGGGGTCTGCCTGCTGTGTATGCTACAGTTTCTTGGAGCTACAGGTGAGAGTTGAGTGAAAGGTACTGAGCAGACCTGGATAGGGCTTGTCGAACAGTCACACTAGAGATGTTAGTCCTCACTGAACATCCCATCTACCATTTCTCCTGTATCATATGATAGGAAGTTATATCCAGTTTACTTTCCACCATATAATGATACCACTTCTCAGATGGATGTATCTTTTACCTAGCTTTCCAGATGACTTTTAACCTGTTTCTGGAAAACATGAGACTACCAAGCTATTTGCTAATGTTTCATTGTGAAGTAACATCTTGGTATCAGTGGGTGCTCAATATATACATGTTTATGGTGCCTATTGGAATGAATAGCTTTCACTGAATCTGTCATCCCATTGAATATCAAATAGAAATACTATTTGATCTTAAATTCAGCTAACTACATGGTAGAGCACATGGTGCATAGCTCTACAAACTATTTTCATATATAATTTTCTATTTGATTATGGACGAAGAAAAATGGAGGCTCTCAGTCATCATGCAAAAAATACCCTATTCTTTATTTTAATTGTCATGTACAATGAAATTCTTTAAAAATATTTGAATGCCATTTATTTAATAAGAAACCCCTATAGCTACAGGCATGAAAATAATCCCTAATTTGATAGAAAGAGGGGAGAAAGATTTCACTAATATAAATTTAGAAAGCCTCCTTTATCCAATTAAACCTTTGGATTCAGGATAACAGTACCAAACTGCATTTGAGACATAGATTCAATTATGTTGGAATAATTTTTCTGTGGTGCTATGTTGTTCACACCAATTAGGTTCATATGCATAAAAAGCAGTCCTAAGCATAAGGGCTTTGCTAATCTGTAAAGAAATACAAGCATAAATTTAATTTCTTTCTGAACATGATGCCTAGGAATATTTAAAGGGATTGAGCCCCAATTTTCTCCAGTTGGTAGGAAGTGAGTTATTATAATAACCCAAGATCCACAAGTCAAGAGATATTTACAGCACTTCTCTATCCCAGGTACTACCAGTGTTTTGAAGAATCATTAAACAGGATAAATCCATATGTGTGTGTGTGTGTGTGTGTGTGTGTGTGTGTGTATTTATATATATACAAACATATTATATATATACACATACATATATGTGTGTATTTGTATGTATATATTATGTGCGTATATGTATATATATATGTATATGTAACACCATCTCATAGAATTATTGTAAAAATCTTACAATAATTCTTTGAGATAGTGCAAGTTTTATGGGTTCCATTTTACTGATTTAGGGACTGAGGCAGATAGAGATTTGCTAACTTGCTCAGGATCACACAGCTTGGAAGAATCATTGTTAAGACATGAACTAAGCTTTTCAGAATCTAAGAAAAGTGTAAATTCTGTCATCTCAGGAAGTAATCATTCCTAGTTACCAGGATCAGGGATGTTTTCACTCAGAATTCATCCTGTAGGACAGGATGTAGGTAGGGTTTAATAAGTGGAATGAATGTAAAAAGATATTTTTAAGTGGAGATTATGGCACATGGAAAACAACATCATGTAGAAAACCTTGATAGAATCTAACATTAAAATCTTCCTAATGAGAAGAAACAGAGCGATTTGCCAACCACTAGTTTTCTCCTTTGTAGTCTTCCTGAAATGAATGCAAACTTTTATTTCAGTGAGGAAATATTCTTATGTCATAGCTTTAATGCCTTTACAATTCAGTTACTCGGGTACCTATTTTCCCAATGAATAGGACACTAGGTCTGAAATCAGGAAGACCTGAGTTCAAATAATGCTTTAGACTCTTACTACATGGGTGGCCTTGGGAATTTAACCTCTGTTTTCCTCAGCACTCTTGTGTAAAATGGGAATAATTAATAGCACCTACCTTCCAGGGTGTTTGTGAGGACGAAATGAGATAATATTTACAAAGCACCTGGCACATAGTAGTCACTATATACGTGTTAACCAATATTATTACTTAATGATTATATGCAAAGCATTTCACAAACTCTCTTTTATGGTCCAGAGTCACAGTGAAGGTGCTTAATATTGTACTGCATTGGGATCATTTTTCCTTAATCCATTTTCAAGGAGAGGTAATATACATCTTGAAAATGAAGAGCAGAGAAAGTCCAGTCCTCTGTCTAACCTTAAGAAAACTCAACCTAGATTTCTCAATAACGAAAAATAAAAAGGAAGGCAAATAGAGGGTAATAAGCTTAAGGAGATAAAGTCTGAATTTTATGCTCCTAGCCTCCCTTTGCCATCACCTGTCCCCACGTTCATAGTTATTCCTTCTTTCTGTGTTCCCCTATATTAATATAATTATTGCCCCTAAGTTTCCCCCCTCTTCCTTCCTATCAAAGTGTATCTGAAGGAAAGAGTGGTATTATTTTTTACACCTTCGAAAAAATATAAAGCCATCAATTCTCTTTCTCAGGACTACTTGCAATTGAATCCAGATCTGGATTTTGGAATTACATGCATGGGAAAGCAGCAGGGCTTCTTTGGTGCCATTAAATAAACAGAATGTTGCCAACTACCTCTATCTGTAAATTTTGGTTTCCTGAATTGGAGAAATGGAGAGTTTGGAAAGAAGTAATTTATTTAGCCATTTATTCACTAATTCATTTTTTGAAAAGCAATATGATAAACTGGAACTGCCATTGGATATAAAGTCAAAAGACCTTGGATCTAATACAAATTTTGAAGTGTTCTTCTTGTATGAATTTAGAAAAGTCACTTCTTCTTCTCTCTACTTCAGTTCTATAAAATGATAGAGTTGGACTGATTGACCTCTAACCTCCCTTCCACATCTGATTATAGGTTGATTCTACGTACGTGGACCTACTATGTACAACACACTCTGCCAAATGATAAGGACACAAAAATGGTAAGTGGCCAAGGCCCCACATCCTCAGGAAGTTTTTCTCTTCTGAGATTCCTTGCAGCTGTAAAATTGTGTGATACATGGAAGATTGCTTATAAAATTAGACTTGTTACATCTAAGGTGCTCGATGCACAGCTGCTCATTTTGTGGGCATATAAACAAGCAAACATCATCTGAGGCCCCTACTGGCTCTCGTGATCCATGCATCTGTGATGCTTTATTTTTTAAGCCAGTAAAAGAAATGCCTCTGTGCTTTAATGGTTCTAAAAAGAGGCGTTTGCAGCCTTATGCCAGCTCCTGCTTCCTTTATGTTTCTTTATACTTGCATTGAACAGAACTGAAATAATTTCTAACTCAACATAGTAATTATTCAATAGCTAATACAAACCTTGTGGATGATCCAGGTTTCCTTTTCCCTCTGCTTCGTAAATCCTGTTGTCCAACTTTTGCCTCCTTTGTTACTATAAGCTTTTTCACTTGAGGTAGTTGGTGCCAGGGAGAGGAGCAGAAACTCCCACCGGTACAGTTTGCTTGTCCTTAGCAAACCTTAACATTTGGTGGGGGAAGGCAGATAGTTAATCAACAGCTGAACGTAATGAAATTCTTGCATTATCTATGGACTTCCAATTACCAGTATTCTCTCTTCCCCCCATTTCAATGAATGGTTGGAAGGTGGTTATACTTTGAATCACAGAATTTTACACCTTGCAGGGATTCAGATAAATCCCTCATTTCACAGATGAAGAAACTGAGGTCTATTAAGATAAAGTATGTAACATGTTTCACACAGTGCTTTTATGTTTAAAAAGCAGTTTTCTTTATTATATATACACACATACATGTATGTATATATACACATATATGTATACATGCACACATACAAACATATATATATGTGTATATATATATATTATATTATATTACCATTTTATAGGGAAGGAAGTCAAAGGTCAGAAAATTTAAATTATTTGCCTTAAAGTAAGCATCAAAATGAGAATGTATCAGAGGCACTGGGGTTTCTCTGCTTAAAGAGGTATTGAACAATAAGACATCCTGAGCTTCGGGGACCTAGCAGTATTAGAGGGCTGACCCCTCAGAAAATTCATAGCTACCAGAAACTAGGAACCAAATTCAGGAACCAAGCTGAATTTCTGAGAAATCTTCTGAGTGAATTCAAAAACTTGGATAAACTAATGAATAGTAAAATAAGCATAACCAAAAACAATTTTCCTAGTGATTGCAACAATACAAAGGAAAATAGCATGACTAATGGTCTCCACTCCTCAATCTTTCCCCATATTTCAGATTTCAATATAGACATCAATGAGTCCTCAAAGTCTTTACTTTCTCGATTCACTGAGTTCCTCAGCTCCCAATACCTTCTTCCTCATCTAAGGCTGAGAAGTACTATAGAGGCTGTGAAGCCTGGAAGACATGAATTTGATTTCTGAAATTTATTAGCTGTATCATCTTGGGCAAATGACTTAAGCTCTTCAAACTTTTAGCCACTTCATCTTGAAACTAATGAATCACCATTTTCACAAGGTTGTTGCAAGAATTAAAGTACATATTTTGAGTATTTTGTAAACCTAAAAGTATTAAATGAATCAACTACTGTTTGCTATTTACTGATACCTAGAGATGTGCTTGTAACTTAGATCTCACTATATAACTCTAACTGTGTCATCTCCATGTTCTTTCTGATTAACAGAATACAGATAACTAAAAGGGGGTTGATACCTGAAATAAAAGAATGACAAGTAGATATCTACTTGCCCTTAATAAGTTGAAATTTCTTCACACAAACATGGATATGTTCATGTATGTATGCACAAACGCACACACACACACACACATACACACACACACATACACACACACTACATCCTTAGATTCTGAAAGAATTGCCAAATGATATTAATGAGCTACAACTGGTAAATTTTAAAGAAAAGGTAAAACAGGAGATACCACAAGATTCGGGAAGGGTGAATGTTGTCCAAAAAATTAATGAAGGGAAGTTATCTAAGTTTGCCCACTAGAAGTTCATGAACCTACCTGCAAACACTGGGAAAATTCTAAAATGGACCAGTAATGGCATTGGTTGGTGAATATCAAGAAATAGAAGTGATGATTACAAAGAGGCAACGTAGTTTGGTCAAGAAAAGGCCATCTAGGCTAAACTCTTTTGCTTTTTTTGTACAGTATTACCAAACTAGTAGGCAAGAATTACGTTTTGTATATCAATTGCTAATATGTTATCAAAGTTTTCAAGAAAACATCTAATATAATTTTGTGGAAAACATGAAGTCATATATGAATCATATGATAAAACAATAAGATGACTCATAACTGGTTGGAGGGCCAGATTTAAAGTATTTCTTGATAGTTCAATATGAATATGGCAGGAGGTCTCCAGTGAAGTAACACAGAAATCTGTGCTACATAATATTTTTATCAATGATTTGGATAAAGGCACAAGGATAGGTTCAAAAAATTTGAAGATGATACAGAGATGAGAAAAAGAACTACAACAGTCAGAATAGTCATCCAAAAGGACTTTTGAGTAGCAGGCCCTGGGGGGTACTGAATCAATAGCAGCAGTGGCAGCTTCCAGAACTCTCAGCCCACAGATGGTAAGAGAGACTGATAATGAGTCAGAGATTACATGAGTCCCTTTGCTAGCACTAGATGGAGTATTCTGTTGCATTGCCCATATGAAGATCTGGGTCATAGTCCCAAGGCTAGGAAGAACATAAGGACATAAAAGTTTGAGGTCAGAGAGGAACCGGGACAGGGTCACAGTTCTAGAGGGGAAAAGAGTGCTTGGAGTCTCTCACACATCAGAGCACAGGGAAGGAGAGCAGTGACCACACCTCAACTTAGATCATACCACCTTGGAAGAACTGAATACATACAGACCCCTAGAACTAGTTCTGAGAGCAGTAGAAAGAGAGGCCTTAAGCTTGAGAAAGTACAATCTCCACCCCAGGAGCAGAGCCTAACATTAACGTGGAGTGAAAAGACAAGAAATAGGCTAGAAAAATGGGCAAACAACAACAACAACAAAAAAAGAATCTGACCATAGAAAGTTAGAAAGTTTGGTGACAGGGAATATCAAAACTCAAATTCAGAATAATGCAACAAAGCTAAAATTGCTAATTCCAAGGTCTCCAAGAACAATGTGAATAGGTCTCATGTCCAATGAGAATTTTGGGAAGTAATCGAAAAGAATTTGTAAAATGAATTAAAAGAGATAAAGTAAAAAATGGGAAGATAAATGAGAGTGATGCAAGAAAATCATGAAAAAGAAAACAACAGCTTGGAAAAGGAGGCCCTCACACACACAAACACACACACACACACATGCACACACACACACACACACACACAAATACTGAAAAAAATAATACCTTAAAAAAACCGAATAGGCAAAATGCACAAAACTCCATTGAAGAGAACACTTTAAAAGGGGAGAGGAAGAATGGGCTGCACCAGGAGCAACCAGACTGGGAGCCAGAAGGAACAGGCCACAGGCCTCTGAATCATTGAGCTGTGGCAGTTACCAGACTTCTCAAGCCACAAACGCCAAAAACAGCAGAGCAGGTTAATGGGAAAAAATGCTAGATCTGCTGGATCTGAGTGAAAGGAGTGTGTGGTCAGCCCCAGCCCCAGGAGCACAGAAGTGGTACTGCTCTGGGGCTGCTCACTGAGTTTAGTTGTGGTTGCTTCTAGCCCCAGGCCCACCTGGTAGGAAGAATTAAGCCACCCATCTGAGTGGGAGAGCAGAGCCTGCTTGGATCTGGGTTGCTGTCCTGGTTGCCAGTTCTTGGAGGAGGAAGAGCACTGGTGTGGCAGAGTTTTCTGTGTAGAAATAGCTCTGAAAATAGTAGCACAGCCCCTAAAGCTTGGGACAAAGTACTCTGTACTCTACAAGCAGTGATATAGTGACAAAAAGCTCAAGGGTCAAGTAGTCGGCTGGGAACATGAACAGGCAGTGAAAATGGACTCAGATTCAGACTCAGACTTTGGAATCCTTTTTTGGTGACAAAGAAGATCCAAACATACAGCCAGAAGAAGTTAACAAAGTCAAAGAGCCCACATCGTAATCCTTCAAGAAAAATATGAATTAGTTTCAGGCCATGGAAGACCTCAAAAAGAATTTATAAATGTAAGTAAGAGAAGTAGAGGAAAAATTGGGAAGAGAAAGGAGAGGGATGCAAGAAAACCATGAAAAACAAGTAAATGACTTGCTAAAGGAGACCCCAAAAATACTGAAAACAACACCTTAAAATAGAATAACCTAAATGGCAAAAGAGCTCCAAAAAGCTAATAAGGAGAAGAATGCCTTGGAAGGAAGAATCAGCCAAATGGAAAAGGAGGTCCAAAAGACCACTGGAGAAAATGCTACCTTAAAAATCAGATTGGAGCAAGTGGAAGATAGTAACTTTATGAGAAATCAAGATATTATCAAACAGAACCAAAGGAATGAAAAAATGGAAGAAAATATGAAATATCTCATTGGAAAAAACACTGATCTGGAAAATAGATCCAGGAGAGATAAATTAAAATTTATTGGACTATCTCAAAGCCATGATCAAAAAAAGAGCCTAGGCGGAGCCAAGATGGCGATTGGAAAGCAGTAACTGGCGTGAGCTCCCCACCAAGTCCCTCAAAAACCTATAAAAAAA
>JAQQSZ010005450.1:0-13865 GCA_028646595.1 Phalanger gymnotis
GCCCATCCCCAAGTCTCAGCCCACTTGCCATGGCAGCTCACACGGCAGCCAGGAAATTTGGAACCCCAGGGCAGAGGAAGGAAAATGAACTCCCTGCCTGTACATCCCAGCCCCACCCTGCCTCCCCATTAGGAGAGCAGGCTTGGGGCTGGATGACTTCCTGGCATCTCTGTGGCGACTTCTGGGGCCCCTCTGGCTCTTATAGCCCTGAAATGATGCTGCAGAAACAGCTGCTGCATTTCTTAGGCTGGGCTCCTGTTTCTTCCTAGTAGAATATATAGTATAAGTTCCTGGAGGACGGGGGCTGTTACCATTTTTTACCTTTGTGTCCCAGGCCCTAGCACAGTCCTTGGCACACAATAGGTATTTAAGAAATGCCTGATGAACTGAAGTGAAGGCCCTATCTTCTCCCCCAGCCTTACCCCTACGATTGATTCTTTTTGGTTTTTGCATGCCCAGATCCTTGCCTACTGCCACCATATTGTCACAGGAATTTTTTTAAATTTCTTCATTATAAATTTGGGTCAGGCAAGGTCACTCTAACTGAAGAAAGTTACTAGCCAGTGCAGATTCTCCTACGACTCCCAGCGATTTTAATTGAACTAAGAAACCAGATTGGGGTAAAAGAATTAGCGATACCCAATTCCAGGCTCTTTAGTCATTGGTGATTTTTTTAACAGAATAAACAAGATCTGCAGTGATATCCTTCAGCTATTTTTGTAATATAAATCTTTACTTTTTCCTGTCAGCAATGGCCAATTCCTTTCTCTATCTGCCAGCTCTAAACCAAAAGCTGTATCCTCTTCTCTGATGTAATTAGAAACTGCATGAGGCCTTAGGAAATCTCTGTTCAGGGTCTCAGTCTACTTGACTCTCTGCTCAGCATTCTACTCAAGCTTTTATAAGCCCCTCAATGCCATATTATGGTGCAGTGGAAAATTATAGTAGGAGATCTATAAGGCAATATCGAAAGGCCTACAGAAAGTGAGGTGAGTGGATCTAGAATTGTGTATACATTAACTACATCTACAGGAAGGAAGAAAGGAAGGAAGGAAGGAAGGAAGGAAAAAAGGAAGGAAGGAAAAAAGGAAAGAAGGAAGGAAAAAAGGAAGGAAGGAAAAAAGGAAAGAAGGAAGGGAGGAAGAGAGGGAGGAAGGGAGAGAGGAAGGGAGGGAGGAAGAGAGGGTGGAAGGGAGGGAGGGAGGAAGGAAGGGAGGAAGGGAGGAACAGAGGGAGGAAGGGAGGGAAGAAGGGAGGAAGGGAAGGAGAGAGGAAGGAAAAGAGGGAAGAAGAAAAGAAGGAAGGAGGGAGGCAGGAACACTGTAGGTAGCAGTTTCAGACAGTTCTAGAAGGGCACAGAGACTGAAAACATTTTTTTTCACCAGTTTCTTTTTTCCTTGTTTAATTTGTTTCACTCTTGTATTATGTCAAGGGTTTATGTGGAATTTTATTTTTTATTTTATAGTTTTGTTAATTTCATAATAATTTTTAAAATAAATATCTGTCGAACTCAAGTGATTTTTTAAAACCTTGAATGCTGACAAGCCTGCTGCCTTTCCCAATGCCGCTCTAGGGCGGGGCAAACAAGGTGATAGCATTTAAGTGAGCTACATTATTATTATTAATAATATCTTCCATTGGTGTAATGTCTCCTAAGAACTGCTGGAATCCCTGAGCTGGGTGTGAAAGATGCAAAAGCATTTAAGCAGCGGGCAGGCGCAGGGCTATCCACGTTCCAGGCCTGGACCTACGAATCCAAAAGGCTGGCTAGCTCCTCAAGGAGGTCGCTTTCTCCAGGCAACACACAAGGCAGCTATGGTTGGGGGTGGGGCAGAGTTTGGTTGCCTGACTCTGGGCAGGATCAGGAGAAAGGTCACCACCTATCAGACCACCTTGGGCGAGAGTCAGAATTCCTTTCCTAAGGACGTGTGAAACAATCTTCTTACATGTGAAGACATTACTTGGTGTTTGGTGCTTGGGAGAGGAGGCAAGCATTTATTAAGTGCCTACTACATGCCAGGTGCGCTGATAACTTTATAAATATTATATCACTTGATCTTCATGACAACCCTGGAAGGTTGGCGCTGTTATGATTCCCATTTTACAGATAAGGAAACTGAGTCTGAGAAAGAGTGAGTGACTTAAGTGTTCAGGTCCAGCACACTAGCCTCTGCACTGACCAGCCGCTGCTTAGGGAGCTATGAGCTCTCATACAAAGAACGCAATCTAGAATCTAAGGAGATCACATTTAGTTTGGTAAATATTCATTCTGATGCAGCTAGGTGGCACGGTGGGTAGAGCACTGGGCCTGGAATCAGGAAGACTCATCTCCATTACCTCAGATCCAGACTCAGAGGCTGTGTGACCCTGGGCAAGTCACTTAACCCCATTTACCTCTGTTTCCTCATCTGTCAAATGAGCTGGAGAAGGAAATGGCAAACCCCTCCAGCGTCTCTGCCAAGAAAACCCCAAATGGGGTCACTAAGAGTAGGACGTGGCTGAACAACAACAAACAAACAAAAACATCCATTCATCCAAGGCATTTTTCAAGGCCTGAGAACGCAAAAAAAAAAAAAAAACTAATCCAGGTCCTGTCCTCAACTTGTGATCAGAATCAAAAAAGAAATGGATGAAACCGGTGGACCACAAAGGACTCCTCCCCAGTAAGATGGTTGGTTGCTGATAAAACTACTGAGTCCCCTAAGCTGAACCAGGAAGACTAGAATATGTCTGGATCAATCAAAAAACATTTATTAAGCATCTGCCATATGTCAGGCATTGTGCTGAGCTCTAGGGAAACCAAAAGAGGCAAAAGACAATCCCTGCCTTAAGGAGATCGACATGATACAATACGATGTGATACGATATGATTGATATGATATGATACGATATGATTGATATGATATGATAATGACATGATATGACAATATAATTATAATATAGCACAATGGGAGGACAACAAACAAACAAATATATACAAAGCAAGCTATATACAGGATCTATAGGTAATAATTAATAGAGAGGGGGAAAGCACTGGAATGAAGAGGGGTTGGGGAAGGCTTCCAGACAAGGGGGGATTTAGGTTGGGATTTAAAGGATGCCCAGAGGTCAGTAATGGGAGGAGGAAGGGACTGCATTCCAGGTATGGAGGAGGGCCAGGAAGAACTGAGACTCAGAATATCTTGTTCTTAGAACAGCCTGTAGGTCAGTGTCACGGATCCAAAAGATAGTTATTTAGATTTACCCCTTAATCCACCTCTGTTTCAAACCATTCCTGGAGCCATCTCCCACCTCCACACTTTTGCACAGGCTGTCCCCCATTTGCGGAATGCACTCCCTCTTCATCTCTGCCTCGAAGAATCCCTGGCTTCCTTCAAGGCACATCTTGAGGAAGTACATGGTGAGAGATAAGGTGTAAGCAGACTGGAAAGGTAGGAGGGGGCTGGGTGGTGAAGGGCTTGGAATGCCAAACAGGGCAATTGTATCTGGGTCAAGAAGAAAACAACCTAAAATGGAAAAAAAGATTTTTTTTGAAAAAGGGGGAAAGGGCCCACTGTAACCTCCAAGTAGCACAATAAAAGAAGGGGAGGGGTCTACAGTCTTTAGAGGCTAGAAAACAACAGGCGCCATTTATCAGGCAGCCAGAGCTGGCCAGACTCCCTATTACCCCTTAGGAATACTGTATCCAGCTCTCTTGGCTCACCCCGCCACTCGCCACGCAGGCTTCTGATCTCTGACCAGATCTCCTGGGAGGACTCACCCACCAGGAAAGAGGAACCTGTACTTTCTCATGGCTGACATTGCTTATCTGGCCAGATAGTCCTCCCATTATGAAGAAATAAATTGGCTAACAAATTAGTGTCTTTGGTTAGTGGGAACCATTTCCCCTGAGCTGGATCGCCCCTAGGTAACCTTATCAAATTAAAGAGGGTCTGAATTTGCCATGGTAGAGGCCAGATTGAAGATCCATGGTGACCCCACCAAGGCTTTTGCCAGCTATGAGGCCCATTAATTCCATAAGCATTTTTATAAAGTCTCTACTATGTGCAGGGCACTGTTGGAACCAGGGAACAAAAAGACCAAAAAAAGAAAAAAAATACATCCTGGCCCCTAGTACTTTCCAGTCTAACTGGTGAAGGAAGAGCACAACCTGTACCTATAAAATCATTTCAAGAGAGATCGAATGGGGGAGGGAGGGGAAGGTCGGGAAAAGCCTCATGTAGGATGCGCCATGAAGGAAGCCAGGGATTCTCTGAGACAGAGATGAAGAGGGAATGCATTCCACAAATGGGGGACAGCCTGTCCAAAAGTGTGGAGGTGGGAGATGGCTCCAGGAATGGTTTGAAAGAGAGGTGGATTAAGGGGTAAAACCAAATAATCTTTTGGACATGGTGAATTCCAGAAGCTTATAAAACACATAGGTAGAGATATCTAGGAAAGATATTACAGAGACACACACACACACACACACACACACACACGCACACACAAATTTGTAACTGTCAATAAATATCTTGCTATTTCTAGGACTTTCTTGGTGTGGGAAGATCTGGTATAGTAAATGACCAGTGCGCTAAAACTGGAGTTAAAAAGTCCAGGCTCTACCTCAGGAACGTCCTACCTGTGTGACCCTTGGTAGATCATTTAACCTCTCTGGGCCTCTGTTTCTTGTAAAATGTGGAGGGTTGGACTTGATGGCCTATAATGACCCTTCCCACTCCAAATCTATGATCGGAGAGTCTTACTTAGTCCATCCCTAACTCAGTAGACAAGTCTTTAAAGAGTCTCTAAGATGCAGAGAAGTCGGGACTTGCCCACAGCTACCC
Source organism: Phalanger gymnotis (assembly GCA_028646595.1). Classification (NCBI taxonomy): domain Eukaryota; kingdom Metazoa; phylum Chordata; class Mammalia; order Diprotodontia; family Phalangeridae; genus Phalanger; species Phalanger gymnotis. The sequence goes on from JAQQSZ010005450.1 coordinate 4,827, forward strand.
AGCTTGCAGTCGTCAGAGGCAAGATTTGAACCCAAATCTTCCCAAATCCAAATCTGGCACTCTACCTGTATCTCACACCCCCTCCAGGTCTTCTGGATCTTTCCATTACACCCCACATTATAATTAGTGACCAAAGACAAGCAAATAAACATATAAACTAAGGAATAGAGGGTAAGCTCCTTGAGGGTAAGGCAGGGACGCTTTCCCATATGGCAGGCATTTGTGTCCCCAGCCTTGGGGGGGGGGTGGCGGGACACAGCAACCCTATTGTTCCTGAGATTTGCATCTCTCAAAGCTGCAGGTGATGGAATCTGAGTATCAGGAAGGTCAGCAGACCTCAGCCCCCAACCCTGCTTACCGTTCAGAAATCTCTTAATAAATGTTTGTTTATCTAACAGAAAGTGGGCCCTTAATAAGATTTTCAAAAATGAATGACATTTGTCAGATACATTTTAGAAAATGTTCCCAGCCTGAGCAGCCAGAAAACCCTTCTTTAACACCATCTTTTAAATGAAACTTTTTTATGTTAATACGAAAAATTTCCAAATAAAAAAATGGAAAAAAAAATGGAGCAGTGGCTACAGCACTGGGCCTGGAGTCAGGAAGACAAATCTTCCTGAGTTCAAATCCAGCCTCAGAAACTTACTAGCTGTGTGACCTCGGGCAAGTCACTTAGCCCTGTTTGCCTCAGTTTCCTCATCTGTCAAATGAATTGGAGAAGGAAATGGCAAACCATTTCAGTATCTTTGCCAAGAAAACCCCCAATGGAGTCACAGGGAGTTGGGTATGACTGAAAAATTACTTAAGTAATGAAAATTTTTAAAATAGAAATGGGGGTAAAGTCCTCTTGTTCCAGAGCACAGCCTTTACCAACTTTTCCAGGCCATCTTTTGACCTTTGGAGGGATAACTTAATGATTCGCTCTCAACCTGAATACAACTAGTCTCCTCTTTCTGTGATGGTCCCAACATAGCTGCTCAGCTAGTCAGGAAGAAGAAATGAGAGCTGGAATGCAGTAAGGATACTTTCTGTTGGTCAATCAATGAACATACATTTACTAATCGCCTAGTATCTTTCAGGCACTGAGGATACAGAGAAAAATCTAACTAATCAGTTCCTGCCCTCAAATAGCTCATTCTAATACAGGAGAAAAACATGTAAGGAACTAGACACATACAAGTTATACACGCAGATGGGTGGTGATCTTAGAGGAGAAGGCACTGGCTGCTGGTGGGTCCCAGAAATTCTGCCTCCAGAAGGTGAGATTTGAGGTCTTGAAGGCAAGAAAGCTAAGGGTCAGACGTGAAGAGGGAGAAATGAGAGCGGGCATGGAGATGGGAGATTTGTATCCAAGAGCACACAGACTCAAATGGAAGAAAACCTGAGAAGTGAGAAGGATCCAGGTCATAATGGCTTTAAATGATGTTGGGGGGAATAGGGAGCCACAGGTGTATATTGAGCTGGGGAGGGATCTGTGCTTTAGGGACATCCCTTTGGCAGCCAAGTGGAGGAGGAGTTGGAGCAGGAAGAGACTTTTTAAGAGGTTATTGAAATAGTCCATTTGGGTTGGGGGTGGGGGGCCAGAACTGGAGGGGGTCGTGTATTGGATATGCCGAGTGGGTGGCGGGATGAACCCCAGGTCAGGCTGGATTTAGAGCCAGACCAAATTCTGTCCTGGAGAGGAGGGGGGAGGGGTGCTGGGGACAGGGGCAGGGTGGGGGGCTGAGGTCTGCCGGCCTTCCTGGTACTCGGATTCCATCACCTGCGGCTTTGAGAGATGCAAATCTCAGGGACAATAGGGTTCCTGTTCCCCCTGTCCTATCTGTGCTGAAAAGATCAGAGCCAGGGCTCTAGGGAGTCACTCGATCCTTAGCTTCCCGAAATGGTAAGATGTTTCTTCCCCGGGACAGCTCCAAGCCTGAGGCCAGGCCTTCAGGCCACCTAGTGACCTAAGCTCCTGGGAAGGGGGGAGGGGAGCCACGGCAGTTTGAGATTTACCAATGCCCTCTACCGTCGTCCTCTGTGTTCTTTGCAGGACAAAGCCGGTGGGAACAAGACCCAGTGAGTAATGTCTTCAGTCTTGCCCCTTCCTTCTTCCCTCTCCCCCCCCCCCCCCCCCCCCCCCCCCCCCCCCCCCCCCCCCCCCCCCGCCGCTTCCCATAAGCCCCTCTGGCAAGGGCCAAAGCCTGAGCACAGACCTAGTGATGTTAGCCTCCATCGCCAACTTTTTCTCTACCCTTACTCCCTTCGTCCTTCCCGTGTCCCATTGGGAACCCGTATGTCCCCCTGCCTGCTTTGGGGTAGCCTATCTCTGTCCCTGGGGGCTTGTGCTTTTCACAATCTGAGCCCCCCCTCAGCCTGTTAACTCAAGGCTTCCTTGGAAGGAGTTAATTAGCATCTGCTTGCAGGTCCCTGCCTCCCTTGCCACCTCCCAGATCACTGGGTAAGCACCAGAGGGGAGAGACACATCCAGGTGAGAAGTGGCTAAAGTTCTGGGCTGGAAGATGGGAGTTCAAATCCTGCCTCAGACTCTCTCTATGTTTCAGCGTCCTCAGATGTGTGATTCAGAAGGCTCAATAGCGTCTAAGGTCCCTTCCACCTCCAAATCTATGATTCCGTGCCTGTATGGGGAACTAAGGTCCTCCTAGCTAGAAGGCCTCTCCCTCTTCACTTGGGCTCGCTAGGTCCTGGGCCGCCCAACACTGGAGTCCTATCTTAGAGAGTAGGCAGACCTCTCAGGGGCTCTGCAAAGCCCTCTGCAGCCCCCCTCTAATCTCTTTCCCGCCGCCATCTCCAGGATATCTTAAAAACATCCCATCATTCATGAGTCATGCCTTTTTGGGTTAAGATGTTGAAAGTCCCCATAAAGAGAGCGGTCTGTTTTTGCATTCTCTTTGCAGTCCCACACTTTGTTCAGTGTTTGACACGTAAATATTTCATAAGTGCCACTAGATTGATTGAATGATTGGAGGAAAGACACATCAGGTTCTGATGCACCCAGGCAGATGACCCAGGCCTAGAGAGCTGAGGGGATTGTAGTGAGGCAGGGTCAGGCAGGACATAATGGAAGGAAGCTGCTTTTCCCTGCAGGTTCCCCATCTTGGAGAGAAGAAGCACCGATCCTGTGTTCCTCAGGTTCTCCTGGGCATTTGAGCCAATGGGTAAGGTCTCCCTAATTCCTGTACTTTGCCCCCTCCCAATGTCCTGATCTCACTCTATCCATCCCCTGTCGTCTTGCTCCCCCCACCCAGCCGCCACCGTTTTTGCCTACTCCCCCTCTGCTCACTACTTCGTTGCCTTTAGACTCCCACCCTCTCCTCCAGTTGCATGCCCTCCCGATCCTCCCTGCCTCTCACTGGCCCCTCTCCCTGAAGGATGCTGAGGAGGAAGATGATGGAGAAGCCCAATATGAACTTCCTCCTTGTGAGTCCCTGCCCCTCAAGATGGCCCCTGCCTGTCCTCTCCCCCTGAAGAAGAAGGAGCTGTATCTGGGTGAGAGCCGGTGGGGTGGGGTGGAGGGTGGAGAGACACAGCCTTGATGGACCGGCACAGCATCGTGACGGCTGGTGGGGAGGCCTCAGAAACATCCGTAGGATTTTATCCGCCTCCATCCCTCTTCTGCCTCCCTCCCCGGGTTCCTGCATCAGGATGTGGCTTTGGTCCCTCTTCCTACTAAGCTGAAGGAGCCATTCACTGGCTCTCACTCCAGGGAGCCTCAGGCTGCTGGAGGGAGGAGGAGGAGGAGGAGAGCAGGGAGCCAGCCCCAGGCTGGAAACAAGGGAATGAGGTGGAGTGGGGAGGAGGCAAGGGGGAGAGGGCCTGCATCACCATGGAAACTTAGGGAATAATCTAGGGCCCTGGCACAGACCCCTGGAGGAACATCTCCCCGCCCCGCCCCCATTCAGTCACCGAGGTCATCCAGGGTAACCTTGAACTTTGTGTATTTTGGGGAGAGGGGAGCCAGAGGGGGCTCTGGAGAGACAGCAGCAACAGAGTTCTCTCAGCTGTCTGAGAAGAGTCTCATAGGACCTGGCATCTGGCTGCCCAGAGGGACCGGAGTTGGGGAGGGGGGGAGCTGGCCTCCTTTGGTTGTCATGGTGATGCAGCTCTCATGAAGCAGGATCAGGCAGGAAGGGGGAGCAGGAGGGCCATAAGGAGTTAGGGAAGCACCCGACAGTATGGGGAGGGAGGGGCAGAGAGAGGAAATGGCGAACAAAGAGAGGGAAGGGAGGGAATCCGGGGGTCTGAGTGGCTACCAGCCAACACATGGGGGCATGGTCCTTTTTTCCAGATGGATCCATCAACCCTGGACCTCCCAAGCCACTGCCCCAGCCCGCCATGGTGAGCAGCTTAGATTCTGCCCCTCCCCCTGAGAGCCCATCCCCAACCCCTCACCTCCATCCCAGAGCTATCAGGAAATCCAGGGAGTGGCTCCTCCACCTGTTTTCCCTACATTTACATTTGAAGGACTTTGACTCCAAGGTGGAGGTGGGGAGAGGGCGGAGAACCCAGGGCTCTAAAAAACAACACAAAGGGCAGCCTTCTGCTATTGTCCCGGCTGGAGAGATCTCCCCTCCTTCCTTCCTTCCTTCCTTCTCCCATCCCCCATTTTTATGGCCTCATTGTCCTCTGCCGTCATGCTCCCTAAAGCCTCCCAGCGACCCTTTCTTCTTCCCATCACACCCTCATTTTGACACCTGTTCTGACCGTTGGGGTTCCCCACCCTCTCCCAGACTTCTGTTCCATCCCTCCTTCCCTAAGCCACACACACACACACACTCACTCACTCACTTACTCACTCACTTACTCACACTCCCTGGGCTGGGTCTTGGCCTGGCTCCAGTCCTCCAGGGGTGATGAAGCAGCCAGGCATCTGAAACATTCTATGTAATAAAGGTCACCAGAGCCCATCCACGGCCACCCTGCCTCGGCTCCACCGAGATTCCTGCTCCTGGAATGAGCTAATAGCTTTTGAAAGCAATCTTCTTTACGGAATATCGGATTAGAAGAAGACACACACACACATATACATACACACATACGCACATACACACACACAGACACCAAAAGGGGAAACCCAAGTAGGGAAAGTAAAACCCTATAGATTCCCCTGGGAGAGTCTGCAAAGGGCAGGATGAGGAGAGAAGAGCCAGGGGGGTAACTTGGAATAGAAATAAATTCCGTAATTCCCACTCTGGATTGAGAGCCGGTGGACCTGGGTTCAAATCCCACCTTTCTCATATATGACTATGTGCCTTTGGTGAGGTCTTGCCTAGGCCTCACTTTCCTCATCTGTAAAGTGAAAGGGGTGGGGGTTGGGTGAAGTGGTCTCTGAAGTCCTTCCAGCTCTAGCCCTAGGACCTTGGGCTCCTTTCCCAGGAAATTCTGGGGATCCTGGAGGCAGTTAGAAGGGATCCCAGATCCCTTCGACTCCCTCATTTTTACAACTGAGGAAACCAAGGCCATTTGTCCAGGATCACACAGGTAGTAAGTGTCAGAGGCAAGTTTTGAACCCAGGTCCTTTGTCTCGAGAAGTAAACTTTGGCTTTTGTCACCTAGGACTTGGGCTGTGTCTCTCACACAGATGCCAGTTCTCAGATTCCTCTGTCATTCCTGCCTTTCCCCCATAAATAACGTCACCTCTGGCTCCACATCCCCATTCCTACCTGCTTCTCTCACCCAGGCTCTCTTCCCACAGCTGCTGGCTGCCCTGAGCCTACAGGAGGCTATGGGTGGAGGAGACCACTTTGGGAGAAAAGGTAATGAGAGTAAAAGACTAATACTTTTAATCAATTGCAAATAGCAAACATTTTATCTATCTGTGCAAAAGTCTTCCAAATAATGACATATAAGATCACTAATAGGCTAGCAACTTGTCCAAGGACCACGTCCATTGGAAGCCCATTGAACATGAGAATGACAAGAATGAACAGAGAGCTTGGCACAGAGTAAGCACGTAATGAACGCTTCTTTCCTCCCTCCCTCCTTTCCTTCCTTCTTTTCCTCTTCCCTTCCTTCCTTCCTGCCTGTAATGGCAAGCAAGGTAGGACTTTTTGTTGTCTTTTATTTTGGAGTGCTTCTCAGCACTAAGGCAATCAAGGGCCTTTGATTAAGTCTTCCCTTTGTTTGTAGGAAGGCCCACACCCTTTTGCTAATTAGGTCAGGAGAGGCGTGAAGCCCTCAGGCCCTGAAAAAGGATATATGTACTCTGAGGATAGCCATTAAGCTAGAATTCTCAGAATTGCAGGAGGAGAGGTTTTGTTTGGGGGTTCACTCATTGGAAGATTTGGCCAGATGAGACTTTTGGTAGCTGTTAAGGAGCCCCTCCCCATTTTGAAAACCCAGATGTTCCCGCTTCTCTCTCTGGTAAGTATGTATGTATTGCTATGGTCAGACAGAAGCCTGTTTGTCAATTTGTGTTATTTTGCTCTGTTTATAATTTCTGCTTGTAATTTCTGTTTGTATTCTCAGGGTGCTGGCTTTCCCCCCTGAACTTAGTGAATGATATATATATTTGTTTAATTAAAGTAAGATTGTTAACCCCTTAAAGTTGCTTTCCTTAGAAAAGCAGATCAAAGAATCTGTGTTAGCAGCCCTCCTGTGTGCTTTTGTTGTTGGCCTTATGCCCCCACAGCAGCTACTAATAACATTGTTGTTACACTCCCTCCCTCCTTTCCTTCCTTCCTTCCTTCCAGCCTCCCTTCCTTCCTTCCTCCCTCCCTTTCTTCCTCCTCCCCTCCCTCTTTCCCTTTCTCCCTTCCTTCCTCCCTTCGTTCTTTTCTCCCTCCCTTAGTTCCTCAGAATCATGAAGACCTGGGTTCAGTTTCTATGTCTGACACATCCTATCTGTTTGGCCCTGGGCAAGTCCCTTAACATCTCAGTGCCCTGGGCAACTTTCTGGGTAACCAGACTATTTTTTAAAATACATTTTTACTGATATCTTCATTTTTATATCACCTAGATTTCCCTCTGTGTCTCTCCTTCTCTCACCCCACAGAGAGCTTCTAAGACAGGATCAAAAGAAAAAGACAAAAGGAAAAAACAAATTTGACAAAACCAAAAAATATATCCAAAAAACCAGACATTCTACGCAATGTTCTATGCCTAAGGGTCCTCCATCTCTGTGAAGGAGAGGAAGGAGAAATCTCTCTAAGATTATCAGTGGCAGGAAGAAGCAGACCCATATTGGTAGAGGGAACATCTTCACTGGCTGTTCCCAAAACCACCATCTGCCCCCACACTCCCTTCCCACTCCTTGGGGGGAGGGATATATATATACATACATATACATATACATACATATATATATTTTTATATATATGTGTGTGTATGTATGTATATATAAAATGTAAATGCATTTATATATACACACATACATATACACATATATATGTATACATATAAATGCATATATATACACACATATGTGTGTGAGTATATATATATATATGTCTATATCTAGATATATCTTCAAGGTTTACAAACTGCTTTCCATACCTTATCTCATTCAAGCCTCACTCCAGTCCTGTGAAGTGAGTACAATTCTTAGCTCTATTTTATAAAAGAAGGAACGAGGCTCAGAGAGTGGTTAGCCCCCAGTCACCCAGCCAGTAAACATCTGAGGTGAGATTCAAATCCATGCCTCCATACTCCTGGTCTACTCTGACTTTAATAGGGTCTGGAGACCCAGAAGCAGGTGTGCACTGGACCTCAACCCAGTCCCAGGGCTGTAGTCCTGAGATAGGCCCTAACTCCTGTAATATCTCAAGGGGGAGCTCTGGCCTGAGTCTACACTTTAATAATTTCCTATATGCCAACAATCCTTTTTAAAGTGTTTCAATATAGATGACCTCAGTTTGCCCAGCTGCAGCCCTGCATGGCTTGTAGAGTACCTGGTATTATTCCTATTTGAAAGATGAAGAAACTGAGACATATATATGTGTGTGTCTGTGTGTGTATATATGTATATATGTGTATATATGTGTATATATGTATATATGTGTATATGTATATATGTGTGTATATATGTGTGTGTATGTATATATATATGCATATATATATATGCATATACATTTATATTGCTTTAAGGTTTGCCAAGCACTCTACACATGCTATTGCATCTGATGTTCACATTGGCCTTATTAGAGGTAGGCTTTCTTTTAATCTCCACTTTACAAATGAAGAAACTGAGGCTGAGGAACGGCAGGTGACTTGCCCAGTAAGTACCTGAGGGAGGACTTGAACTCCGGTGTTCCTGTCTCCAAGTTCCTCACTGTTACCCACTGTGCCAGCTAGATATCTACCATCTTACAGCTCTGTTCATGGTAGACCTGGGATTAGAATGCAGGTCTATTGATTCCCAACCAGATCTCTTTTCCTGGAGCCCTGAGACCCGTGGGCCAAGGGAAGAATGGCAGCAGCGATGAGAGCCAAGAGTACACCCAGATGAAATCCTTCATAAGGAAGCCATTAGTTCCAATCTGAGAGAAAAGCAATTTGAGCTCCAGGCCTTCAGGACTCTAAAGGCAGGTCACTGAGACAAGATTCTTCTAGTAGGAACAGGAAACATCTTACAGAGAAGGAGTTTCTCTTTCCTAGGTCCATGCAAGGGGAGTCAGGACCCCTTCACACCACTCCCCTGCTCTTTCTCCCTAGCATCCTTTAGGGTTCTGAGATTCCATCTCATCTACACTTAAGGTTAAGGGGACTGGTTCTGTTTTTAACAAATGTATTCCAACTCACAATTCTTTTATTATTTAATATATTTAGTTTTCAGCATTGATTTTCACAGGAGTTTGAATTACAAATTTTCTCCCCATTTCTACCCTCCCCCCCACTCCAAGATGGCATATGTTCTGGTTGTCTTGTTCCCCAGTCAGCCCTCCCTTCCGTCACTCCACTCCCCTCCCATCCCCTTTTCCCTTACTTTCTTGTAGGGCAAGATAAATTTCTATGCCCCATTGCCTGTATCTTATTTTCCAGTTGCATGCAAAAACTTTTTTGATTTTGTTTTTGAACATCTATTTTTTAAAACTTTGA
>JAQQSZ010005451.1:0-13864 GCA_028646595.1 Phalanger gymnotis
CCTCTCATTCATCTCCACTCATCACACTACTACCCATCTTCCTAGGCTCAGCTCAAATGTCACCACCTCCATCAAACCTTTCGTAATCAGTCTAGCCAGAAGTATTGTAGTTGTGTAGTCTCTCCCCACTCTAATCCAATCCCAGTCTTATCACCCAAGGTGGCTTTCCCAAAGGAAAGGTCTGAACATATCAATTTCTACTGCCACTATTCTGCCACTCCAGTGACCTCTAGTGGTCCCTGTTGGCTCTAGAAGCAAACCTTCACTCTTCTGTTGGGCACGAGTACTTTACTCCTAGACTTCAGCCTCCCCTTCCAAACTCCTTTTCATATACTCTACAGTGGACATGTCAAATACAACCCAGAGGCCTCATGTGCCAGCCACTTTTCCTGTGTGGCCCAAACCAGATTAGAATATAATTGGGAAATATTTAATAAAATAAATATAAATACAACACAAACAGATAATATTAATATGTTGTTTTCTAAGTCAATGTGAAGCCCACATTGGATTGTTATTTATGGTTTAGTAGTCCCTCTTCCTAGTTGGGTTTGATACCACTGCTCTTAAGTTCAGCCAAATGGCCTTCTGCCAGTTCCCCATCTACAATCTACCATCTCCCATCTTCAGGCCATTGTGTCACTTGCCCCCATGCCTGGAATGCCCTTCATCCTCACCTGCCTACAAGAATTCCTAGTTTCCTTTAAGGCTCTGCTCAAATACCAGCTTCTACATGAAACCCTTCCTTTGCGTCCCAGTTACTCTGTTGCCTTTCCCCATGCAACTACTTGATATTGTCTACGTATTTTGTGTATAATTATATATATATATACATATATATGTATGTATGTATGTACGCACATACACATATATATATACACACATACCTGTTACAGATACATATACATACACACACACACACACACGCACACACACACACACCCCTATAGTCTAATAGAATGTTAACTCCTTGAATAAGAACTAAAGTCTCATTGCTGTCTTTGTATTCCCAATACCTAGAAAAGTGCCTAGTACATAGTTGGTGCTTAATCAATGTTTGTTTCTTGATTGATTGATAGAATGTTAGGACTAGAAAAGATCTCAGTAATTATTTGGTCTAACTCACCTTTCCCTTCTGTAATATTAATTAAGGTGGGACTTTTTGCTGCTGACCTTTAATGATTCTGGCCTTTGAATGGGGCAGATAAAGACTTCACCCAGCCCAGGTGAAGTCGAGGCCCTCAGGGCCCTGAACAGGATATATAAGCACAGAGGTTGGCATTCTCTCTCAGAGCTCTAAGCCACAGCAGGAGTGGAGTGTGACTCTGGGCCAGCTGTTGTGATGAATTCCCTGGCTGAACACTCAGATGTTGGCAACTAGGAATTGTATTTGGTCTGTATTTCAGGGTGCTGGTTTTTTCCCCTGAACTAAGTAAACGATATTTGTATGCTGGATTAAAGTAAGATTGTTAACCCTTTAATGTTGCTTTCCTTAGTAAAGCAGATCAAAAGGACCTGGGCTTTTGCAGAGTTCTGTGTGCTGGTTGTTGTTGGTTTTACACCCCCACAGCAGCTGCCAGGCGGATTGTTGATACACCTGCCCCAACTACTACATATATACCCTTTTATCATTTAGGGAAGTGAGGTTCAATGCTTTGCCTAAGATCACATGAGAAGGCATTTTCCAAAAGTAAGGTCACCATCTGCTTTCCTACAGCCCTAATCCTTTATGCAATGTTCATGGCATGTACCGCATTCAACCTTGGCGCACAGTCTTATGGGTTTGTACTTTTGTCTCCCAGCTAGATTATAAGCTCCTGGGCACAAAGGCAATTTCCCTTACTTTTTAGCAAGCCTCACAGCCCCTGTCACAGTGACTGTTCTGTAATAAATCCTCAGTGATTAGTGCTTAAGTAAGTGAAGGAGGAATGTAGGAGCTCTAGGGGATAGAGCATTGGACACAGAATCAGGAAGATTGAGTTCAAATTCAGCCAATGACACTTGCTAACTATGTGACCCTGGGCAAGTCACTTAATGTCTGTCTTTCTCTGTTTCTTTACCTATAAAATGGGTATAATAATAGCACTTACCTTCCACACTTGTCTTGACAAGGAGATGATATTTGTAAAAAAGACTTTGTAAACCTTCAAACACCACATAAATGAGAGCTAATACAGTGAAGGAATTCTTGCTGATTTCTCTCTCCACATATTGCCTGGGCTCAGATCCTACCTGCTCCTTGCTTCCCATCCCATTCCATAAGCATATCCCCCTGCTTTCCTCTCTTGCTGTACTTCCCTTCTGTATCACACAAACGCAGTTAGTAGGAACTTGGATCATTAGCTACATTTTCATGTGGCTCCAGGTGTCTCTGATACTTTGTATTCCCCAGATGCCCAAGCACAGGGCTAAGGAGAGAACAGTTACTTAATAAACATTTCTACTCTGGATTACTGGTTACTTGTGACCCCGGTCTCTTCTATCCACTAATGGCTGCCTCTAGACTTGACTGAATCTCAGGAACTGTCTTAGCAGCCATCATTCTGCTGAGGCTGAGATCTCACTGCTGGGTTTCCCTAGTTCAGGACTTAACTGTTCTACCTCAGACAGTTCCCTGTCTTAGGCTCAGCCCCTGGCAATCCGAGGTGCACATGGGACACTCTACCCAGAGGATTGTACTGCTGAGAGTATCAAGAAATTGAAGAGTTTCCTAGATACATCATGAATGACAGATCCAAGCAAGATGATTGAGCAGATGACGAATGACCAGGCTGGGGGCCAGGCCAAGCTGTAGAGGAGATATTTGAGATAGTATTAAAGGGAGCCTTTGATCTGATCATGATCTACCTACAAACCCAACTCTGGTTGGTGAGATTTCTGTCATAGCCTAGAAGGTTCCCTTTAGAGGATGGAGGATTTTTGACAATGTGGCCCCAATCTACCTTTCCAGTTTCATTACATACATCATTCGCCTCCCTGAACTTTATGACCTCACCAAATTAATCTTTTCACTGTCCCTACACCACATTTCACTCTCATCTTCATGTTTGTGCATTGGCTATTCCCTATGCCTTGAATGCATCCCCTCCTCTTCTCTACCACTTAGAGTTCCTGACTTCCTTCAGGACAAAGATCCAGCACCACCTTCTACATGAAGTCTTTCATGATCTCCAGACATGCCGGCGCCTTCCCCCTCTAAATTAACTTGTGTTTATTTTTAATTTATTCTGTGTAGAGATCTATCTGTACAAGCTGTCTCCTCTGAGAGACTCTAAACCCCTTGAGGGCAGAACTAGTTTGAATTTTGTTCCTTCACATCCCCAGTACCAAGTATAGTGCCAGATACATGGGAGGTACTTAATTAATGCTTATTGATTGATTGATTGGTGCTATCTTCATGCAAGAAGTCCTGTGATCCAGATCCTGGGTTCTGGGAGCAGTAGCAAGGAGACAGGTGATAGCAGTGGCTGATTTGGGGTCAGGATATGTATCTGTCAGTCACAATAGGAAATGGAGAAGTAGAGATTTAGGGGACATTGGAATTGGAATATTTCTCTAGCCCATTAATAAGAGATTCTGAAGATAAAGGAAATCCCATCCTGACTCAGCTCTCTTTGTCTCTCTAGCTCATAGTTTGCCTCTGACCTCTCTCAGGAGGATACATGGGAAAAATGCTGCTATTACCATGTAACCCAAAGGCTAGAGATGGATTCCAAATACCTTGGCTTCACACAAGGCTTTCAAATCCTCCAATTCTTCCAAGGAGGGGTACAAGAAAGCTCTTCCCATATAAATATCAAAGTTGAAATGAGTTTAGCAAATGAGGCCATCTATGGGAAGGTGTTTAGAAGGACAGGAAAGTCTAGGTAGGAATTATTTGGGGAGAGTGGAGACTCAGAGCCCCTGAGAATGAATGAGTTTAGGGACAAAGAAAGGAAGAGGAAGCAAGAGTACACCTGGCATGTAGGTTAAAGCAGGAAGGGGAGCACAGGAATAGGATGATGGGACTTTAGAGACCAGCTTCTTTCGCCTTCCCTTCTTGCCAAGTGCCAGCCTGCTCCCAGCCCTTCTTTGGTCTGAGCTCTATGGAGAGGAGCATTTCTCTCATTCTCCACCTAGGCTGCCTGGGGAGCTACTGCTCTGTACTTACCTGGGCTGTCTCTGTCTGCAGCCACCAGGGAATTCAGCAGTAGCAGGGTCATTATCAGAACTTTTGTCCACACACACATCATCTTGGAGACAGGGAAGGGACAAGGGACACAGAGGAATGGCAGTCAGGGTGGTCTCCAGACCATAGGAACTGCTACTAAAACTTCCAGAATAAGAACTTAAGTGCTTTCTTATGTGCTCCAGGATTGGGCAGCCTCAGTGGTGGGAGAACCAATCTGGATCAGGACTGAGTGACATCATCAGTTACTAGGCAGAGGTTTCATTGGAAGACTCTTCTAACACTTAGATTTTCCTGATGAAAAAAGAGAACTGAATTCCTAGAATCTCGTGGGTACCAAGGATCTCAGAGGTTACCTCTTCCTTGGTCTCCTTGATTCCAGTCTCTCTCCCTTCTTGAATCCATAATGCACAAAAGTGATTAAACGATGTTGCTGAAGCATAATAAGTTTGACTGTAGCATTCCCCTGCTCAAAAACCTCCAGTAGCTCCCTATTGTCTCTAGAATTAAATAACAAGTCCCCTGTTTATCATTTGAAGACCTTCATAATCTGACTTCAGTCAGGGAACTCTCCAGCATTTTGACACCTTCCTGCCCTTTCTTAAGAATTGAACCTCCAGATGGCATTGGCAGTTACAGCCAGATGAGCTTTTAGTCATCCTCTGATCTGCAGGTTGGCTGATGCCTGCTGGTAAAACCACCCCAGCCCCGCCCCCCCAACCTGAGTCAGTGTCAGGGAAGTATTATAAGTCTAGCTTGGAGACACATCCTCGGGGTGTATAAACATAAAACACACACAGATTAGCATAAAAGGAGAATAAACATATTAGTCCGGAATGGGTCTTAGAGAGCATCTGGATACAATTCCTAAGTGTCAGGCTAGATCACTGCATTCTGGCTCAGATTACTGCCAATGCCATAGGATCCACTCATAATGTGGTTAAAGAGTACAAATATGGGTCTTTGCTCTTCTTTCCCATACAAAAGGTATCTGTCAATTATGCTCTGTGGTAGAAGGCCCTTTGAAGGCCATTTCTTTGACCAAGCATGTGTTTATATTGGAATTTCTGTGTTCCACAGCTCTGCTGGATTGCAGATGATAGGTACACTGTAGTTCTTTTATATATAATATATGTTAAACAGTGGCACATGTTTCATAAGTCAAATATTCAAATACATAATATTGATTTTTATATTTATATTACATATTTATATAATATACTCATAGAATGCTATATGCATGTATTATACATAAATATTTTTAATGTCTGACCAATGAAATGTGTGCAATTATTACTGCCTAAAGTAAGTGGCAATCCACAGCCCATAATGAATTCCTTAAGGAATTTCTTAGCTATGTCAGTGGAATCTACATGAGTGTAAGGGGAGGCTTTTACTCATCCAGAATCTTCAGTTACATGACAAATGGTAGGTAGAGGATTATTAATAAAAATGTCAACAATAAATATTATATGTATTATTATATATTATATTATATAAATAATAGATGCACTATTTAGGTAATTCAACATGAAAGTTTACAAATGGTCCTTGTGGTGGACAGCAGGTATGCTTAGGACCCACTGACCAATTTGAAGGCCAAGTTCATTGGATGGGAGAAACAATGCTTTTTTGCCAAGGAGGGTCAATTTGGAGCAGCCAATTTTCTCTGACTTCAACAATAAGAAAACTGTTTCCACTTTGCTCTTATGAACCAGAGTGGGACCAAGAAGAGCAAGAAGCTCTTTCAGTGCCCTCAAGTGGCCACCTGTGGAAAATATCAGATTGTCATGATACAGAGTAAATATGATTCACCAAGGAAGCCGTCTTTTTCTTTTTATGGTCCCTGATCTTGGAGCATGGCCAGATCCAAACAGTTTGCCAAGGATCACTTGTCTATGGATAGACAAATAAGACCAGAAGTAGGAGTCTGAGGGCTGAAAAGGAGAAGAGCAGGGAAGTGAGAGGATGAGGAATAAGTATTTCTTAAGTGTCTACTTAGCCAGGCACTGTGCTAAGCAGTCTATAAATGTGATTTCATTGGATTGAAAAGACCTCTAGTCCAGTGAAACGGGCCTATAGGTCATTTCCTCTAGTAATGTCCTAATAAGGGCTATACAAGTTTGAAGTTTAGAAGTCTGAAGAAGGTAATATATTGGCATCTCACAGAGAATTCATCATGGATAAAGGCTCCAGGCGAAGTTAGGAATCCTATAGTTTTCTGTGTTCAACTGAAATCATGCATTGCACCAAAGTTTCAGCATTCTCAAGTTTCAAAACCCTTTGTCTCTTCTGCTTACCCATGTTTAAAAGTAGGCAAAAGACAGAGAGAGATTGATCAAGTCAGGTCAATGTCACCTTCATGTGATCAGTCCACTGCAGCAAAAACCTGAAATTCACACCAGGGAAAATAATCATCGAGAAATCCAATAAGAAAGTGCAGAAAATTATTTCTTCCACTCCAGAAGTCTTAAAAAAGTTAAGCAGTAGCCCACAGACAAAAGCAAAGCGGGCCACCAGCAAAGGCAGCACCAGGGCAAGCAAACAAGCCAGTAGTGTCCCAGCTCTACCACAGACCCATGGAGTCTTCAGGGTTCTGTTTCTAGAGACAACAATAGAGGAGGGCTCCCTTAGAAAGCCCTAGAATGGTTGTATTCCCACAATGGGACTTCTGAAAACCCCAGGAAGCAGCAGCAATCAATTAGGATGAGGCAGCAACCAGTGGGACTGCAGCTCTAACCAGGACATCCCAGATTCTGAGTTCCCTACTATGCCAACCTGAGAAGGTATAAAGGGCCCTGAAAATCTAGTGATCTCATCTTTAGAGATCCAAAGGTTGTCCCTCCTTAGGACGAGGAGATCAGCACAAGAACTCAGGTGACCCAAGGAAACTACCCCACCCAAAAGCATGGGAGTGCAGCATCTGACCCTGGCTGAAAGCCTTAATTCAAGAATTAAAGCTGAAAAAATGTGTAAACCAAGGAAGACACAAACCTATTTGAAAATCATTGGAAATCTAGAAATCTCCTAAAAGAAGAAGAAAGTAGTGACTCAAAGGAAAACATAGATTTTCCTAGTCTACATGAATATCTAGAAGAAGCAAAGCAAAATGTAAAAATGAAACATAAATTCTGGAGGAAATAAATAGGAGAATGCAACTTAGAAGAAAAAAAAAGTCTTGCCCAATTAAGGGACTTCTTGAAAACTAGAAAGAAGAAAACACAGAAATTAGATATGAGAAAGACATTTGAAAATAAGACTGATGCAACTAGGTGGTGCAGTGGATAGAGCCCTGAATTTAGAGTCGGGAAGAGCTGAGTATAAATCCAGCCTCAGATGCTGACTAGCTGTGTGACCCTGGGCAAGGGACTTAACCTCCCTGCCTCAGTGTCCTCATTATTTTTCCCCAAAACCTTGGGTAACTCAGCTTGTCCTCTCCCTCTCCCTCTCCCTCTCCCTCTCCCTCTTTCTCTTCCTCTTCTTTTCCCTCTCCATCTCCTCTCCAAAGGAAGGTAAATTTTGATGGCCAGAACCTACTCACTTAACTTGGGGTTTACTGGCTAGATCCCTTCCTTCCTTCCTTCCTTCCTTCCTTCTTTCCATCCTTCCTTCATCACAGTTCACTCTGAAGCAATAGGTCCCTGACCAAGCTCCACTTAATGGCTGCATTTTGGGCCCTCCTGACTTAGACTGAATGTCAATGGTAACTGTTTCTCTTTAGAACAGCAACCCTGAGGGTCTTCCCCTCCCAGCTTGATTTTTTTTTCCTTTAGTTCTAATTAAAGGGGTCATCCCTAGACTGTCTTCTTAAAAAGGCCTATTCAATAAATAGGCGTTATCTCACTCTAAGTGAGTATATGAAAAGGCCTGAGCCTAAAAGGTCCAGGGTCTCCCATTGCATCCTGGGTCATCTCCAATCATCCTGGTGAATATCAGGCCACTGGACCCAGATGGCTCTGGAGGAGAAAGTGAAGCTTTGCACAGCTCTCACTCACATCAAAGTCAACTACAAGTTATGTCATCATTTCCCTGATGTCGTGATCCTCTCTGAACACAAAGAACAAACACAACCTCCTCACCTTCCACAGTTCCTTATTATTGTTGCACTCTCCCAATCCACTAAGGTTCCCTGCCCACCCACCCCTCTCAATTTAGGAGTCATCTGTGCTTGAATCCTCTCTTTCTCAACCTGCTCCCCAGATCCAACCAGTTTCCAAGGCCTGACAATCTTACCTTTGTAACATCTCTCATGTATGCTGTCTTCTGATGACAAAGTCCAAATCCAGAACTCTCATATCAAAGAAAACAGGCTACAAGGATTGAGAGAGAAGGAGCTCAGGCCCCAAAGAAGGAAAGTCAGAATCACATGAGACCTGGGAACTTCTACTAAAAATGAGAAGAAATCTCAGAATAGAATGTTCCAAAGGGCAAAAGAAATCACTCAAAATCACTTGCCCTGCAAAGCTGAATATAATCCTGCTGGGATGGGAGGGTGAGTGTGATGGCCTTTGGGAACAAAGAACTGGAAAGCTTTTTTACAAAAAGACAAGATCTGAGTAGGAACATTGAAACACAAACAAAGAATCAAGAGAAAGCCAGGGAGATACATTTAGTTGAGAAATTATAAGGGCCAGTTTGATGATGTAATGATGGGGTTTAGACTGTGGGAACCCCCCACCCTGAATCTTCCTGATGAGGTTTAGACTGTGGGAACCTCCTTGAACTCCCCTTGAATCTTCCCACTAGATGAGGCATTTGCTTGAGGCCATAAGCCTTTCATTATTGCTAGGCCCAAATCTCTAGGCTAGGTTACTCTTAACCTAGCCTAGAACTCCATTGTCAGGCTAGTTCCACCCTTGATGCTATCAAAGTGTCTATGCCCAAATCTGTTACCCTTAAACTAGCCTAGCCCTACATATCCAGGTAGCCTTCATCTACTTCCCAGTCTTAATCCCATTCTCTTGGTTTCTGGAACCTGGTCTCACCCCAGTCCCATCAAGCTCCTCCTTAGACTCCTTCTCAAGACTCTCCCTAAACTCCTCCTCTCATCACCCCGGGACCACCCCAGATCCCTCCCACAATCTTTCTGTATATGTCTCATCTTGCCTCGATGAAGGTGCTCAGATTCAATCCAACTCAGCAGATTTAATCTGGCCTGCTTCTGAAAAATGAGCATCACAAATGGTGAGATTTCTTAAGACTCGACCCATTATGGTGATTCTTTAATAAACTTTGTTTTTCTTTGGCTGTAAGAAGGCTTGAGTCAAATTCATTCTAGCAGGACCCAGCATGTTGGTATTTTGGGGTCTTGAACACTCCTAAACCTCAACATGTGCTTCCCTGACCTCATCACTACTACTGACATTTTAATGGGGGAAAAGAACAAAAAATGTCCCTTCAAATTTTTAATGTCTTCAAAGGAGATTGAGGAAATTAAGCAAGAAAAACAGCCTAAAGAGTAAGATAGTTCTTCTCTGAGGGTTTTAAGAGGAGAAAGAAAAGGAAGCATCAAAGGAATAAACTGGTATGGAAAGGAGGAAGAACATAGAATCTGCATAAATGCAGTGCATGAAAATACATACATACATACATACATACATACATACATACATACATACATAGAGGAAGGGGTGGGCAATGAGCTTCATTAGATTAATCTCAGTCTTAATCTAAAATGAAAGGATGATTGAACACAGATTGGTATAGAAATTTGTTGCAAGGGTTATTTCTTTCTTTCCCTCAGTTTCTTAATTAAGGGGGGTTTACATTTGAAGCAGAAGGGAGAATTAGCAATATTGATGCCAAAAAAAGGCCATTGAAACTTTTTTTAATGCATAGAAGACAACAGAAGAAAATTCAAAAGGAAGCACAGAGAGAAAGGACAGTTTTTAAAGTAATATATAAAATTTATTATACACTTATTTTAAAAAGCAGCATGAAATGGAGTCTCACAATTCATATTCAATCTTCTTTTGGTTTCTGATATGTATGGAAAAAAATCCTTTATTGGTGTTTAAGTTCAAAATTTTAAAAAATAAAAAATGAAACGTATATATATATACACATATACATAATCTCGTACAGATAACTATATCATTAAGGCAGAATTTATGATTTCAAAGAAAATCATGAATATGCCTGAATCGTCCAGAATCACAGGATATAAGGAATTCTCTAAGTAGAAAGCAGAGGAGTTAAAGCATTTATTCAAGCTCCGAAATAGCAGACCCACGGACCAGTGTCCCCAATCCAATATCCTGGCAAGAACCTTCCAAAACCAATATGCCCATCTCACAATACTGACCAGGAGGTTACAGAAAAATATTATGGCAGCAAGCCCCCGATGCTAGGGCCCTCCAGTAGGATTACCACTGGCCTCAAGCCCTTGCTCAGCACTCTCCAGTCTGCAAGTGGCACCTGCTGCCGCCACCACCGCTGCCACCGCTGCCACTGCCATTTCCACTGCTGCTGCTGCCACCACCACTTCTCCTTCTCCTGCCTCCACTATGTCTCAGTCTCCAAGCTGTGTTCTCTCCTTTTATAT
Source organism: Phalanger gymnotis (assembly GCA_028646595.1). Lineage (NCBI taxonomy): Eukaryota > Metazoa > Chordata > Mammalia > Diprotodontia > Phalangeridae > Phalanger > Phalanger gymnotis. The sequence continues at coordinate 10,713 of JAQQSZ010005451.1, forward strand.
AGTCACCAGACATCATCCCATCAATTAGAACGTCATCTGAGCAACCAGGTGCCTACCACTGGCTCAGGTCTTAGCCACTCCCCCTAGGATCCTGAGAGCCACCCCCCTCCCCACCAAGCCTATTCAAATGGGCAGGAAAGATCTTCTCATTTACTGATTGCCTTTACTTTCTGCCCCAAGATCTTTCATGTCTGTTACATAGGCAACTTGTGTCTAAATAGGTACAAACTCTTTTTCTCTTCTTTTTTTTTCAAGTACAATAGAATCCCCTCAGAATGAACACATCACATTTGCAAAATACTTAACATAACATCTCATCATCAGAGTGGTCACATGACTCACTTGTCGGCCCCTAGATCTTTGTATCCATCATATAGGTTAATAGGAAACTGGTGTCAATAATATCATAACAATAAAACAATACAACAAGGATAATACGAAATAAGTACACAGAATAATATCATCATTTCCCCCCCCCCGAAATGAATGGGGCTCAGAATCTTGGGGTAAGGGGCAAAGGTCTCATTCTTCATAGCTTCTTCTCACTGAAATTGGTCATAGAGCTGTCCCTGCCCTAATAGGTCAAGAGTCCCATTCAAGAGGTCAGTTCTTTAGCATGCTGTTAGGAGTTCCAGGAATGCTAGGTGCTTAGGCAGCCAGTCATCTAAAAGCGTAGAGTACTTAGGGTACTTAAGCCTAAAGAAGACAGAACTAGCAACAACCAAAACAAAGAACAAAAAAGGTAGGTAAATGTGGGTTATTATCCTTCAAATAAAATCATCTCCATTTTCATTGAGACTCCAATTATGCCAACATTCGATCTCATAGCCTAACTCAGGTATACAAACTTTCATCTGTTAATCACACAAGATCACCTTCCATCTGAGAGGCTTGTGGCATTTATCAGCATCAGCCATACTTCTGGAGTCCATGAATCTATTATTATAGCCCTATTCACGGTAAAATATATGGCTCAGGCGTACGATTCGGTAATTACCTTCCCCTGAATAGACAACTGTTACGGTATTGTCCTTCGCATGGGCTATGACTTCTGCAGCCTTTGGAACATCATCCAGTTTCCATTTTACCCATACTTTAGCTCCCAATTTTATTCCATCAGTAGAACCAAAACCTTCCTTTCCTCTGAGAGTTATTTTGGAAGGAGGGTCGGTTTTCACGAAGGGTATTTTTTCACAGGGGATAATAATCACTTGGACTATTCTATCATTTCTACAAAATTATACAGGTTTTTTACCCAAATTCTGGAGTGTCACAACAATTTCTCTTCAATAATTAGAATCTATCACTCCAGCCAATACATTTACTCCTTGAGCTGCTAATCCTGGTTTAGGTAATATCCATCCAAAATGATTCCTGGGGATTCTCATACATACCCCAGTAGAGGTTTTTCTTATCTCTTTCCTATTCAGCCTAAAATTCTCTATACAATGTAAATCATATCCTGCCGAACCAGGTGATCCTGGGCACAGTGGTGGGACATCTTGCCTCACAGTCTAAAATTCAATATTTTGGATCCCACATGTTTGCTGTTTTCTAATCTGCAGATTTGGGGTTAGGGTCCGGATTCTGGCTAGAGGTGTACTCCCTCCCAAGAGCCTATTATGCAAATTACATAATGCAATAGACAAATTATCCTCCAATGTCAATACGAATTATTAGAGCTTGATTTTCTTAGCTGTTCTTTCAACAATCCATTCATCCTTTCAATTAGCCCAGATGCTTCTGGGTAATATGGAATATGATATATCCACTCCATATTATTCAATACACAATTTCTTTTCATTTATTACCCTTGAAATGTGACCCATTGTCACCTTGGATCTGCATCAGGGATCCATAGTACAAACTTACAATATCTAGGGTTTTACAGGTGTTTTTCTGAGTTGCATCCTTATAAGGACAAGCCACTAGCACACCTGAATAGGTATCGACACAAGTACATATATATTTACATCCCTTATCTTGGGGTAGTGATCCAATATAATCTATCTGCCAAATCTGGGCTGGAACTTTTCCCCTTGCTATTTCTCCAGTTACTACCCTAGGAACAGTTCGTTCTTTTTCTAATTGACATGCACAACACTCCTGTGTTATTTGTTTTAACAATGCATGAGAGATAGTAATACCTCGATCCTGTTCCCATCAATGGGTGGCCTGGACCCCTAACTGTGAAATCTTATCTATCACCACCAAAAGAAGGCTCCCTACTTTCCCAAGTAACAGAGTCAAAATTAGGTGTTTATAAGCAGGAGAATCTGTCCTGACTATTAAATTCCTATGAGGGACTCCCAAGGTATCATCATAATATGTGTTTGCAGTTCCTGTCATGATAGCAGTCTTCATTACTGCCTCCCTTAGTTTTATGATGCAATCTCTAAGTGAATACCAAGGTTTATTCTCAGTGAGCCACATAGAATCAGTACCATATCTCTTATTACATCCCTCAGCGGCTGACACCAACAGATTAGTCTTGCCATCGCCATCTCTTTGCTGATGATGTTCCCTAAATATTTGCTGAACTAGAGGTCATGGCCGATACCTATGAATCTCATAAAATCCACCCTATCTACTGATATGCCACTGATCCCTTGATCACTGAGTCTTACCATCCAAGATATTAAAGGTTCTCCCATTCTTTTGGTGAATCTACTCAAAATATCTGTGATCTCTTGCTGTGAAAAATCTTCCTGAATTTACCTCATAATTGAATTGTCACCTTGGGTTTCTGTCTTCCTCCTTTGTATGGGACAAACATCTGTCTATTTGACCATCTGTGTCGGTAAGGCAAAATGGGCTCCTTAGCACTTCAGGAGTTTGGCTTTTGTTTACTTTGAGTGATTCAGCTGTTTCATTTAATCTTGCTAAGTGCTAAGCCCCAGGCCCAAAGCCCTATAAGGTGTGAAACCTGTGTGGGTGTAGATTGATGACTTAAGAGGGGCCAACTCGGGAACCAATTGCCTCTGGTCATTCAGGCGAGGCTTGAGGCTTGGCTGCAAGGAGAGGTGAGCCAAAAGACAGCTACAGCTGAAGCCAAAGTAGGAGCTGCGGAAGCAGAGCCGACCTGTGTGTGGACCCAGGAGTGCGAGCAAGGACTTGAGGCCAGTGAATATGATTTGGTTTAATACCATCAT
>JAQQSZ010005452.1:0-13864 GCA_028646595.1 Phalanger gymnotis
GAAAGCCATGATCAAAAAAAGAGCCTAGATATCATCTTTCAAGAAATTATCATGGAGAACTGCCCTGATATTCTAGAACCACAGGGCAAAATAGAAATTGAAAGAATCCACCAATCGCCTCCTCAAAGAGATCCCAAAAAGAGATAATCTCCCAATCTCCTCCTTTATTTTAGAGATGAAGAAACTCAGGCCCACAGAGGAGTGTTACCCAAGGGTACATAAGTAGTAAAAAGCAGAGCCAGGATTTGAACCCAGGTCCTCTGACTCCAAATCATGCCTTTGGCATTACAGTGTAGCGGTGGTTCTCAACCTTTTTGTCCCAAGGCTTATTGATACTTTTAAAAATTACTGAGGGTCCCTCAAAGAGCTATTGCTTTGGTGGGTCATATCTGTTGATGTTTACTGTGTTAGAAATTAAAACTTCCTACTTTTATTAGGAAAATAGTTTTGACTTTGAAGACCCCTTGAAAGGGTCCCGGGGACCCCCTGGAGTCTCCAGAACATACACTGTGGCCACTGCACTGCCTCCATGAAATTGAGGAGAAAGAGACCATTAATAGTGTACATAAGAGAAACATTTGGGCCATAACTCCAACCCTACATCTACTCACTCAATTTACAGATGGGGAAAATGAATCTACTATGTGGAAGTGACTTGCCCACAGTCACACCGTCAATAAGGAGCACAGACAGGATAAGAATCCAAGCCATCTAACGTTCAGATGAGCACTTTTCACTTTGTGATCAACTCTTTATAGCTCTCAGAGAGCAGCTGGTGATGAGTTTTAGCTCCCAGATCAGACAGGGCCCAGAGCCTATGAACACATTAGGAAGTGACACAAAACAGTCCCTTCTGCAGGGAACAAAGGGTATGAGGTTTGGGAAACAGAAACAGAAGCAGAAGCTTACAGAGCTAGAATCCAGACATGGGGATCATAGGAGCACAGGACATAAAGCTAGAAAACAGCTTAGACATCATTTAGTCCTAACCCCTTCATTTTACAGATGATGCAGCTGAGGTCCCAGGAGTTTAAACACCTTGCCCATGAGCACAAAGAGACATTGAGTGGTACAGTCAGGATTGGAATACCATCCCTGTAACTAAGTCCAGTGTTTCTTCCATTATGCCACATGTACACACATGCACCTATTCAAACCGCACAGGAACTAGATTCCATGCCGCTCAAACTCTCCCTGCCCCCTTCCCCCCCAAAAAAAGCTTGACCTGGGCGTAAGCCTAATGTGAAAAAAAAAATGTGCCCATCATACCTATGGAGCCAGCTTATCATGGGCCATGCGGTTCCATTTAAATAGTAGCAAAAAATGGATTCTTACCAGAGAAAGTTCATCAGCCTCAGACCCAAGGGCCTGCAGTCCATCTGGAGCATCAGGACTGGCTTTGGGTGAGGGGATGGGTGAGGTGGGGACTGGGGTGGGCACATGCCCATCTTCCAGAGTGTGGAAGGCAGCCAGGCCCATGTCTTCTTCCTGGATATCATCCAGGGTTTCGGTGAGGGCAGCCAACAGGGCCTCATTTTCACCACTTATGATCTAAAATAGGGAAGAAAGAGTCATGTGATTAACTGAGGATGATACTACAGAAACACGCTTCCCCTTTGGGCTGGGGTCTGCAGGCCTTTCCCTTTCCTCTGCTACCATCGCTTGACTTACTTGGCTCGATCCTCTGCAGAACATAGAGCAGGTGTTCCATAACTATTTCACAGGTTTATAGGCTGTTAGAGCTGGAAGGAACCTCAGAGATTATCTAGCTCAAACCTCCCCCACTTTATAGATGAGAAAAATGAGACCCATAGAAGAGAAGTAATTTTCTTATGGTCATGAATCCAGTTGGCGGCAGAGCTAGGACCAAAAGACCTGAGGGTCTTCTGACTGAATCTAGTGTTCTATGAAAGAAAGGCAAGAGAGAAAAGAAAAGAAAGGCAAGGGAGAAGGGACAGGAAAGGAGAGGAAAGGAAGGAGAAAGAAGGGGAGGAGCAAAAGAAAAGGAGAGAGAAGAAGGAAGGAGAGGGAGAGGAAAGGAAGAAGAGGGAGAAAGAAGAAGAAAAGGGAAGATACACAGATGGATGGAGGGATATGGGTACTAAGTGGTTTTTTTTTTTCAAAAAGTTCCTGAATCTTGATGAAGATGTATTTAGAGTTTTGAGCGATATGTTTACAAAAGAAGGGAAAATAAAATTAGCCAAAACCCAGTTATACAGAATGAGTCGTTGGCAATATCATCTGGATACCTGTCGCCTCTTACTAGGCTATAACTAGATCCTATCTAAACTTTGCACCTCACTCAGCTCCTAGCACTGCATACAGCTGGAGATTATTAATATTTGTCGCTAAATAAGAGAGAGCTCAGTATCTCGTTAAGGTGAGGGGACATCACCACAGTCTATTATAGTCAAATGATGCTTCAGTCTGCTGAGAGGGAGAATGGGCCCTGCCTCTGAAAAATGAAGAGGAAACCTCAGAGGATGTCTTCAAGCAGCATCTGGAGGACCGCTTGTAGGTACTAGAATAGAGGAGACTTTTAGTCAAGAATTGGTTGGATGAGATGATCTCTGAGGTCCATTTAAACTTTGAAGATTCTAGAATTCTTCGATTTTTTTCCCTTTATATCTGACCTATTTGATGTACTCCTTGAGGGTAGGGACCATTTCATTTTTATCTGATATGTCTAGTACCTGGCAGTTCTTGATATAAGTAGTCATTGAAAAATTAAAAGCAGTCATCAAAAGAATTTAAAGTAAGGCTTAATAAATGTTTGCTGAATTGGGGTGGGGAGGGAAAAAGGAGGGCGAAAGGAATTAATACCTTCACTTTCAGGAAAGCTTCATCATTTTCTCTTGATCACTTCCAGAACAACTTAACTCAGTAAAGCAGAGATGGACAGAGCATAGGCTGTGGTGGAAAAAGTCCTGCCTTGGAGGTCAGAAGACTTGGATTCTAATCCCAGCTCTATCACTTACTAGTTGAGACCTTTAGCAGGCAAGTCATCTCACATTTCTAGAACTCAGTTTCTTTGTGTTAAATGAAGTTGGACTCGGTTATCTCAAAGGTCACTTTTAGCTCTAAGACTTTGATGCTAGGCACTTTTTCAATTGATAAATGAGTATCTTGAGTCTTCGTCAAGGCTTAATGCTGGGCCCGCATGACCCCAAAGAAGGATAGGCTACCCAAGAGCTGAGGTAGATGTCTCCTCGGGAATTTACTTTATGATAATCTCTGCCACTGATATGTCAGGAAGAATCATTTCAGATTCTTACCTAAAACCAATTTTGAGAGGGAGAAGGGAGAGAAAGCCAGAGGCATCTGGTCTACAACTTGCCTAGGTCTTCTGACTCCAAATGCAGTGATCTTTCTTTTTCACCACAGATATCTGACTATTTTATTCATTTCTGACTCTCTTATAGCATAGGGCCTTATAGGTGACCTTAAAACATCCATGTCTACTGAGGATGACAGTCACAGCGTGGTCCAGGCTACCTTCCAAGCCTGCACCAGAGTATAGGTCTATGGAGTTTACACAGTCGAGTGAAATCATTGGCCACTTTCCAGGAAACCTCAGAGGGCTGGTTTTTGTTTGTCACTTGATTAAGACAAGGAGAAATGAGGAGAAGGCACAGATTCCACCAAAGCAGGAGATCTCTTTGTTTCAAGGTGAAACATAATTTGCAATTGTCCTCACTTGCTCTCTGACAACCTGGCTTTGGTCATTAGCTCTGCAAGCAACCAATGAGGTGCTAGGGACTCAAGCTGTATGGATAGTATATCAGAGAACAGTGCTGGAAAAATCACTCTGGGGGTATGACATGAATTCACCTAAATGTGAGGGGGGCTCTTTCCCAAAAAAATCTACCCTGAGAGGTGCCACATAAATAGGCCGCTGATACATTAAGGTGGCTCCCTATAACTGCACCAAGGAGACACCAATCTAAATTTAACTAATGTGAAACTGTACAATGAGTGACATAGGAGCAAAGATAAAGGGGGGGGGGGGTTGTTTCTCTCTGCATGGAATCCAGGAGAGCCACATATTAGCACTGCGGAGGAAGGAAAGTGGAAGATATCCCGAGCATTAGAACACAGGGGCCTCAGACTGTTGTGACCATGGCATTATTTCTTATTCACCTGATACCCTGGATTCTGATGCTATACTCCCCAAATCACCTTCAGATTGGGACCTAGACTCAGAAAAACTTTCTGAGTTCACTAGCTTGTGACTCTGGGCGAGGCAGAAACTTCCTCATCTGTAAAATGTGGGAGTTGGACATGCAGGCCTCTAAGCTCTAAACTGGGTAGGTAGGTGGCACATCAAATAGAGTGCCAGGCCTACAGTCAGGAAAACTCTTCTTGAGTGCAAATCTGGCCTCAGACACTTTCTAGCTGTGTGACCCTAGGCAAGTCACTTAACCCTATTGGCCTCAGTTTCCTCATCTGTCAAATGAGCTGGAGAAGGAAATGGCAAGCCACTGCAATATCTTTGCCAAGAAAACCCTAGATGGGGTCAAAAGAGTTGGGCACAACTGAAAAACAACTCAACAATATTCTCTAAATCTATGATCCTGAGATCGTAATATGATGTCCCAGGTTGGCTTTACCACTGGGAAGAAATACGAGGATTTCGATCCACTGAGCTGTTATATTTGCCAATGTAAATTAATAAAAAGACTTCTAATCTTTCAAGCATATTTGTATACAATTATAGGCATCTAGACTTCTGGAACTTGAATCAGGAGGACCCGGGTTCAAATCCGGCCTCAGATACTTATTAGCTGTGTGGCCCTGGGCAATTTGCTTAACCTGTCTACCTCAGTTTCCTCATCAAAAAATGAGGATGCTAATACGCCCTACCAGGGCTTTTGTGAGGATAAAATGAGACAATGTTTGTACAGTGCTTTGCAAACTCTAAAAGTTAAATAATTTACATATAAAAGGTTTTTTGGTATTAACTTTATATAAAAGTTATATGAAGTTATTATAATTGTCATTTTACTATTGTTGTTGTGACTGACCAGTGAGAGTCAGTGCCCCAGAGGTCTAGACACCCTATTTAGAGGGGACTAACAAAATTGAGGGTCTAACCCTGAAGGCTTGAGGACCTGAACGTGGAATGGTAGTGCTGCTACCACAGGGAAGACAGTCTGTGAGCCCAGCCTAGCTGCCAGGGGCCTTTTCTTCCAGGCATCTTAACTATAACACCCAAGAACCCATTAAGCTGAAGTACCATTTGCAATCTATCCCATGAGGCAAAGGGCTCCAGCAAAATGGAGCCATGATTTGGCCCCTCTTTGCAGCCCTTGCACAGGGCAAATTCTCCCAACTTGATTTAGGGAACTTCAATACAAGGAAAAGAACACTGGATTTTGCATCAGAATACCAAAGTTTGTGTTTTGGCCCTATTCTGCTACTTACTTGTTATCTATAATATTAAGTAAGTCACTTTCCCTCTTCCTGGGTCTGTTTCCTCATCTGTAAAATGGGGATAGTAACACTTATACTACCACCTCACAGAGGGTGTTTGGGGGGAAAACTCTGTTGAGTTTAAATCACTATATTAATGAAAGTTGTTGACCTTAAAGGGTTCTAGCTGCCTCTATCCATGGTTCAAATTCTAATCCACAGGCCAGGATCCTTTTTTATCATGTCCAGGCTAGGCTCACTGACCTTGATTGCATCACAGAAGAATTCAATTCAATTCAATTTAACTTTATTAGGCACCTATTATGCCCAAGGCACTGCAGAGAGGTGGGAGATGGGTACTTGTGTCCTAAGCACCCATGAGTTTGATGTGACTAGCACTGATTCAAGATTTCCTTTGATTGGCAAAATTCTAACATATGGGGGGGGGGGGAATGTGTGGCAGGAGAAGACAAGCAGCAGATGAGGACAGAGGAAAACTGAAGTTAAAATATCTGTCATCTCTTCTTAGAAGGGAATGGACCTTGGGGCAGCTAGGTGGCACAGTGAGTAGAGCGCAAACCCTGGAGTTAGGAGGACCTGAGTTCAAATTCAGCCTCAGACACTTGACACACTTACTAGCTGTGTGACCCTAGGCAAGTCAGTTAGCCTCTTTTCCTCAACAGTAAAATAGGGATGATGATAATAGCACCTACCTCCCAAAGCTTTTGTGAGGATCAAATGAGATAATATTTGTAAAGCACTCAGCACTGGGCCTGGCACATAGTCGGTACTTCATAAATGCTTATTCCCTTTCCCCCCTCACCCACTATCAGAAAAAAACTTTGAAAACACCAATGCTGCCCCATCCACTCTCTCCCACCCACCCCCACACAAAGACCCTCATTCTTGGGATCCCAACGTTGTTGGATGACTTGCCCACTCCTTCTCTTGTTCAATTCTGGCTCTGGATTCCCCAGCCCTGAGAGAATTGGCAGAAACGCTATTTCATCACATGAATACCGCCCTCCCTCCCTTCTACCCCCATGGCCTTTTTCTTCCAATCCAGTCCGATCCAATCCAAGTCTGTCTGTTTTTTCTTGAAGAAGTTTATCTGAAATAGAGATCTCGTGATGGTTTCTTGGCTGTCCTGGCTCCATTTCAAGGACAGAAGCAATAGCTGATAGTGGGGGAGTTGGGGGGAGATGGGGGTGGGGAGAGGTTGGAAAGATAGAACCAAAGGGTTTGTTATTTTTGTAACCAAATCTAAAAAAGGAAAAGGCACAGTGAGTTTCTCCATTGGTTTAGACAGCAGTAACCTGCAGCTCAGTGGTCCTGGGAGCACAGGACTTTAGCATGAGATTTGAGGGGAATGAGACAAAGTTAGGTTGGCTAAGGCATAGAATGCCAGAGACAGAGAAGCTCTTAGAACACAAGTCCTGTCAATCTCACATTTTGTATTCTATGAGCTAAGGCCCATTCTAGCTCTGAAGAGCCTATGGCCCTAATTTAAGGTTTCATGAAACTCTTTACATATATCACATCTCATTCAATCCTCACCACAACCTGGTAGGGTAGGTGCAATTATTACCCTCATTTTACAGATAAGGAAACTGAGTCTGGGAGAGTTTAGGAGATTTGCCTAGGGTCACACAACTAGTAAGAGGGTCGAGGCTTCCCATCTACCCACTGTATCCCTTAGCTTCCCTCTGCATGTTCTATTTGGAAATGAATCAATAAACATTTATTAAGTACCCACTAGGTGCCAGACTCTGTGCTAAGAGTCTTTCCAGCTTTAGTATGAATGATAAAACATTCACCAAGCATTTAAGACTGTAACCAGTATTCAATTATCTACAGTGATGGTGGCTGAAATAGGAATTCAACAGGCCTGGAAAAGACCCCAAGGACCCTCTAGAATAGGAATTCCCAATCTATATGCATCACTCCTGAAGGTTCAAGAAGCTTGTGGCAGGGAAGTATAGGGAATATTTGGTAAATTACTATATTATCTTACTGAAATGTTCTGAAAGTGGCATTAATGGAAAAAAAGTGGTCAAATAAAGCTTTTTGCACAAAAAAAATTAATCTCTTTATTTTATTTGACCACACATATATATTCTATATCTAGGATTTATTTCTATTCATGGTAAATAGAGGGTAAAGCCATGGGATACAGGGATAGAAGGATTGAAAACAAATTGAGGGGCAACTTAATGGTGCAGTGGATTGAACATGGGCCCTGGAGGAGGATCTGAGTTCAAATGTGACCTCAGATACTTACTAGCTGTGTGACCTTGGACAAGTCACTTAATCCCAATTGCCTCCAAAAAAGAAAGAAAAGAAAAACAATTTGAGCCCCAGGGAAGCTACTTACCTAAATTAGACTAGACTAGACTGACTTCTAGGCTAGGAGTCTTCCTACCCCTTTAGAGCCTCTCAACAACCTTGTGAGGTGGCCAGGGCAGACATTATCATTTGCCTTTCTTGGAGCTGGAAAATGATGCAAAGGAAAGTCTTCCGCAGCTTTTTCATCTAACAAGCTAGTGAGAAGGTGAAGGTGGGGACTTCAGGGTCCTTCCTTGGCCAGGCTCGTCTAACTGGACCCAGACCCTGGAAATAGCTCCCTCTGCTCCCACACGGTCATCGCTGACAACAGGATGGCATGCATGCTCTGCTCACTAGTCCTTTCCCTTTAATAGCAGAGCGAAAGAAGCAAGAGCTATTCAACAGCAGGAGGCTCCCACAAGCCTCCTCCCCCCTTCCCTTTACTCCACTCACTCCCTCTGGAAACTGAGTGCAAATTAACCAAGACTTTGTCAGCTGTGAGAGGGGTATTTATTAATAGATTCCAAGATGCAGAGGTTCTTGCTCCACCCCCACCCCTCCTCTGATCCTCCTCTTCAGGCTAATCTAAAGCTTGGAGAAAATGAATCTTAAAGTCATCTGAGGAGAAAGCCCCTGGAAAAACTAAGAGGCAGATTGGTTTTAGAGAAATGACATTTGCCTGGGAGTCTTGAGACTTGGGTCCCCATCCTGGCTAGGCCATTAAATTACAGGTATGTCTCAGTTTCCCCTTTGCAAAATGCAGAGGATAATCATATCTTTTGAACATCAGAGGAAATGATGGAATTGAAAGTGCTTTGTAAAGCACAAAGCTCCATGTAAATTCAAGTTAATTATTATTATTAAGTGCAGAATTCCATTCCAGACTTATTCTAGCCTGCCCTTCAGATACCTCCAAGTCAAAAGCCATCTTTTTTTTTTGGGGGGGGCAGGGGTTATTATGAATCTACCACTTTTCTGAATTATGGTTATCTGTGGTCAGACATGTCTTATCTCTACTACTAGGGATAGAGCTCCTTTAGAGCAAGGAGCATCCTTGTTTATCAGGATATTTCCTCCAGCACTAAGTACACAGGTCTGTATACAGTTAAGTTCTCAATAAATATTAAGTGGAATTGGAGTGACTTGATTCACTGTTAAAGAAAATTATTGAGGCAAGAAGTTGGCAATAACACCTTCACAGAGGAGGGCAAGCTGGGGAGGTTGGAGAAAATCCCAATAATTTGAGAGATGGCGGAGATTGAGGGATGGCGTAGCAGAAACAAAGATGGGAAGTAATATGGCATCTACAATATTGGCAACTGAGCATGTGATCCTTGGACTAAGCTATTCAATATCAGCTATCCTTCCCACTGTATTCTTTCCTCATTCTCTCCAGGAGAGCCTTATAATAAAGTATGAAGGAAAGAAAGGTGAAAAAAGTTACACAAAACACATTTTTAAAAAAATCAACATATTTTTTTTAAAAAGTCTGATACCCTAAATATATCTCATATAACCCATCCTCTCCTAAGAAAGGGTAGAAGGAGGAGGAGAGACATTTTCTCATTTCTCTGGGGCCAAACTTAATCATTACGATTCCAAATGATTCAGTTTTAGTTTTTTTATTGCTAATTACATTATTGTATATATTGTTTGCTAGTTAATCTGACTTTGCTTCGTTTCAGTTGACAAAAATCTTTCCATGCTTCTCTGAATTCATTATGTTCATAATTTCTAACAGCACAGTAATATTCCATTATATTCACTTGCCACAATTTGTTTGGCCATCCACCAATTAATGGTTACCACAAAAAACGCTGCTAAAAATATTTTGCTGTATATGTGGACTTTCTTTATGCCATTGTCCCTGAAGTGTATATCTATCAGTAGAATCCCTGAGTCTAAGAGTATGGACATTTTAATCACTTTATTTACATAATTCTAGATTTCTTTCTAAAACGGCTAGACCAATTCACAGCTCCCACCAGCAATGCTCTTGAGAGCCTGTCTTTCTACCTCCCATCCCCCAACATCTAATCCTATATAATCCAATGACTAATCCCATCTTTGCCAATTTGCTGGATGTGCTTTGAAACTTCAAGATTGTTTTGGTTTGCATCTCTCTTAGCATTTATTTTTTTGAGTTTTCTTTCATTTAGCTGTAAATAATTTGCAATTTTCTTTTTTAGTTTATTTTAAATTTATTTTTTAAAGTAAGGCTTTTATTGATATTTTTTGCTTCTTACATCACTATAGTATCCCAAATATGCCTTGCCCTCCCCCTCCATGACAGCCATCCCATAAGACAAATAGTACTTTTTAGAAAGGAAAAAAAAATCAGCACAGCTGATTGATACATTGAAAAAGTCTGAAAACATGTGTAATATATAACCACCTCCACCAAGGGTAGATTGGCGATATTTTTTCATGTCTCCTCATTGTAATCCTCCTTGATCTTTATAATTGTGTTACATTTCCTTTTGGGTTTGTTTTTTTTTTTTGGTGTGTCACCGTTCTTTCTATTTACATTGTTGTAGTTACTATGTATGTTATTTTCTTGGTTCTGCTTACTTCATTCTGCATCAGTTCACATAAATTTTTCCATGCTTCTCTGTATCCATCCCATGTATACCTCATTTCTTTCATTTCAATAACATTCCATTAAATCCATGTACCACAGGTTAGCCATTCCCCAGCAAAGGGGTATCTACTTTGTTTCTAATTTTTAGCGAATGTAAAATGTGTTGCTGTTACAAATATTTTAGAACATATGAGGACTTTCTTCCTTGGGGTATAAGACCAGTAATGGTATCTCTGATTTAAGGAGTATTAACGTTTTAGTCACGTTATTCACATAATTCTGGATTGCTTTCCAAAATGGTTGTACCACTTCACAGCTCCACTACCAATGTATTAGTGTATCTATTCTTCCACAACCCCTCCAGGATTGACTATTGCCATTTTGGGTGGTCATTTATTTTACCATAAGGTGGAACCTTAGATATGTTTTTATGTAAATTTTGTTGTTGATTTGCAGCATCTTTTCATGTGGTTGTGAACATGTCACAATTCTTTGAAGAACTGCTTGTTCATACCTTTTGGCCATTTAACTATTGGGTGATGACCTTTTGATCTTACATATTTCTGCTAATTGAATAACTTATCAGAGATATTTGATACAAATGTTTTATTTCCTTACTAAAACAATTTCCCCTTACTATTCAGTTGCGTTAATTTTGTTTACACGAAAGCTTTTCAGTTTCATGTAATCAAAATTACTTATTTTTCTTTTGTAATTGTCTCTATATGTCATTTGATTAAGAATTCACCCTGTATTCACAGCTATAAAAGATATATGATGCTTTCCTTCTAATTTTTTAATGGTATGATCTTTAATATTCAGATCATATATCTATTTTGAATTTATTATGGAGTGTGTTATGGAAATACTATCTAAACCTAATTTCTACCAGATTCCTTTCACGTATTCCCAATAGTTATTAAGTTGGGAGTTCTTTTCTGGGTAACTTGTGTTTTTAGGCTTACTAAACATTGGACTGTATTCTGCTATTTTTCCTTGTCTTTTCTGTTTCATTAATCCTTTTCTATTTTTTAACCAATAAAAATTTTTTTTTGGGCGATTGCTACTTCATAAAACAAAAAAGTGCTATTCCCCTTTCATTCTGATCTTTCCACAATTTCCTTTAATATTCTAGATCTTTTGTTCCTTCAAATGAATTTTAATATTTTTTATTATATTATCATTTTACACTATCATATGTTACATCAGGACAGATAGGTGTCACAGTGGATAGAAGGGCCTGGAATCAGGATTAAGTTGAATCCTGGCCTCAGACCCTTCCTAGTTGACTGACTGTGGACAAGTCACTTAATCTCTCATTGTCTTGGTTTCCTCAACTCTAAAATGGGGATAATAACAGTACCTACCTCCCAGAGTTGTTGTAAGGATTAAAGGAGATAAATATAAAGTACTTGGCAAGCAGCAGACACTAGGTAAATGCTTATCCTTTCCCTTCCCCATTTCATCTTGCTCTGTACAGTATCCCTTTGGTAGTTTGATTGCACTAAAATCTGCAAATTAATTAAAATTTTAAAATTAGTTTGAAAGTACTGCCATTTTTATTTTAATGTCATGGCCCAGACATGAGCACTGCACATTTAAGCTGTTCTTTGTTTCCTTAAGGAGTGTTTTATAGGTTCATACATACGGGTAGTGAGTGTGTTTTGGTAGATTAACTCCCAGATATTTTATGCATTTCATGATTATTTTGAATGAGACTTCCCTTTCATTTATTCCTTCTAGATTTTGCCATTATTACATCAAAATGCTCTTTATTTTTGTGGGCTAATTTTGTAGTCTGCAACTTTATCAAAGCTATTGTCTCAATTAGTTTCTTTACTGATTCCCTGAGATTTTCTAAGTAAAATGTGTCATCTTGAAATAGGGATAGCTTTATCTCCTCTCTGCCTATATTTATGCCTTTAATGTCTTTTTCTTGTCTTATTGCTAACATTTCTAGAAGTAGGACAAATGATAGTGAGAAAAGAGTGTATTTTTGCTTTACTCCTATATTTTTGGGGAAAGCTTCTAGTGTTTCATTGTTATATATAATGCTAGATTTAAGAAAAAAAAGAGGCTTTTTTCTGTATGTATTTAGATCAGGGCTGTCCAGTCTTAGGTTTTTATTGAAACAATAGACAATATATTTTGTTTGCCATTTTAGTGAGAGGTCTGCTGTAGCTCGGCTTCATTTACTAAAGCATTTATGTAAATTTCTATGTTTGCAGGCAGGCTGCATAAATCACACTGTGGGCTGCATTTTGGACAGCACTTATTTAGATAATATGGTGGTTTTGGGATGTTTGCATTTTTAATATGATTATGTTAACTATTTTTCTAACATTGCACCATTCCTGTATCCCTGGTATAAATACAACTTGATTATAGTGAATGACTTTTTGGAATAAATTGTTTTAATCTTTTTGCCAGGACTTCATTGAAAATTTATAAATTGATATCATATGGATACATCTTACCTTCTTTATCAGATGATGAATTCCATTAGGCAAAGGATATCTCTGTTCAGTATGAGTACAGGAAGGACATACCTGCAAAAGTTCTGAGTCTTCCCCACAGGTGCCACACTGGCTGAACCCGTTTTCGGAGGTCTCAGGGCCCCACTGAAGCTCACTGAAGCAGCTGGCAGAATCCAAGTCACTGGCATCCAACTGGGAGAGGTCAAGGTCTTGGAAGTCTTCATAAAGGTGCTCCTCCCCTGTACCCTCACACTGCAGAGATAGGAAAAGGGAAAGGACCCAATAGCTATTGATCTGTCTAGGATTTCCACATTGAAAAAAAAACTGAGTAATGCTACAGCCATGGCCCTGTCAGTCCTATGTCTGGGAGTCCAGGTTCTTAGGCTTCTGGAGGAAGGGGGAAAGAGCTCTTATTGCCATCTATGGCTGTACAGAGAACCAGGACGAAGGGAAGACAGATTCTTTCAGCTGCAACCCAAGGTGGGGGTGAGGAGATAGGGATGCATAACCATGTACATTTTTTTCATATGACTTTTTTCTAAACGAACATATAATCATAGTCTTTAGAGCTGCCAGGGACTCACTGGTCCATTGTTTCGACAATCTGGCTAGCAGCTTCTGTGAGGGTGAAAGATCCACCCACAGCCAGCATCCAGAAAGCTGCCAGCAGCACAGGTTCTTTTGATCTGCTTAACTAAGGAAAGCAAGGTGAAGGGGTTGACAAGCTTACTTTAATTCAGCATACAAATATCATCCACTTAGCTCAGGTGAAAAAGACCAGCACACTGAACTTCAGAACAAAATACAAACAAATTACAAACGTGGACAGACAGACCTTGTCTGATTCAAATCGCAATACATAGTTACCAGAGTGTGTTGTTAAGCAAAATTGTCTCATTAGCATGGCTTTTGTTTCTTTTGAGTGGAAGTACTTTCAGCTGTTAAGTGCTAAGCCCCAGGCCCAGGGCCCTGTCAGGTGTGAAACCTGTGTGGGTGTGGATTGGTGACTTAGGAGGGGCCAGCTCGGGAACCAATGGTCTCTGGTCATTGAGGCGGGGCTTGAGAACTC
>JAQQSZ010005453.1:0-13864 GCA_028646595.1 Phalanger gymnotis
CCTTCAGCTACCCTAATACTGAGGTCTCGTGAATCATCTTTCCATGTCTACCAGCTGACTCTTAAAAGAAATCCTAAGATGCAACTCCTAGGACTGTCATATCCAAAGTCTAAAGCTTCTAGGTCAAGAGGAAAAAAAATTCCACAAACAGGCAGAAGAAGTTCAAGTACTAAGAGCCATGGTCAGGATCATAAAAGATTTAGCATCCACCATTTTAAAGGAGAAGTTAGCCTGGAATAATTCAGTATGATAAAAAGCAGAAGAAATAGTCTTGCAACAAAGAAAAACTGAATATAATTCTACAGAGGAAAAAAAGAACCTTTAATGAAATTAAGGACTCTCAAGTATTCCTGATAAAAAGGCAAAAACTAATAAGAAACTTAGAAATACAAATGTGAATGTCGAGAAAAAATGAAAAATTAAGTATGGATAAGCAATTAGAAGGAAATACATAAAAACAAAGTTTTTACATTCTAATAGGTGGAAATGATCTAAATCTTCCTTCAGAATGATCTTGTCTTCAGGACTCAGGCAGTCTAATATGACCTGGGAGTCTTAAATTAAAAAATTAATTGAAGACTAAACAACTTAATCTTATAGAATTAGTGGATAAAAGAACAACTCATAGAAAAAATAGACAATTTCAAAGGGGATAATGGCAATAAGATAACAGTAGAATTTTTGTGATGCAATCAAAATAGTCCTTTAGGAAAAAATAATATATTTAAACACTTTCATTGACATGTAAGAACAGAAGCATGCAACCTAAAAAAAAAAAAAACTCTAGAAAGCTAATTAAAAACTAATTGAACATCAAGAGAGAAATTCTGAAAAAAATTCTGACAAAGAAGTTAACAAAATTAAAAGAAATAAGTGAAATACAAAGTCATTTAAAAACAATCGAATAATTAAACCATCAACTAATTTTAAATTTTTTAAAAAGGAAAAATCAAATGACCAGTATCAAATATAAAAAATGACTTCACAACAAATGAAGAAAAAAAGAAAATTGCTGAAAATTATCTTACACTATTAAATCCCTAAAACCCTGTGACAACAGCATTTCACTCTGAAATGTGTCAAGGGATTTACTAATGCCCAAAAGATCACTTAAGTCAATAATTTCATGTAGTTTTGGTAACCAGCTAACTCAGTGTTTAAAAAATATATATCTGCTTTATTACCTCTTCCCAAAAAGAAATACCAGAACAAGAAAATCTCATCACATGTGGTTGACCTTCCATCTTTCATTATCTAGTAAAACCCTTGTGTCAGAAACTCCCATAACATGAAAGGCCCAGTAAAATTTGGGGGATTCTCTCACTCTTTTTCACTGTCTTGTCTTCAAATGCTCCACCAGGGAAATCTACATAAATTTATGTGTGATATATCCCTGAGATTGTCTCCCTCTATGTAAGATAAATTCCCAGGCATAGTCAGGTTCTTCTTTGATGGTTTCCAATTGCTGCCAGGTGTTTGGATTCTGTGATAAATATTTTGGGAACAATGTGCCATAGATTTGTAGGAGAAATGTTGTCTTGAAAATTTTTCTACTATGCTATTTCATTAAATACATTTACTGTGAACTAATAGTGTCTTCTGGCTGACTTGAGAAGAAGTAAATGCATCATGAGTGCTTGTGAGCAATGGTTTTAAATGGATTTGGACCCACAGAGTACCTTGAGCCTGGGAAGCTTATTCTTGGGGTCCCAGGTGCTACAGCAGAATGTGTGAAGGAGAGTAAGGCAATGCAGTGGACTAAGCGTAGGCTCTGGAGTCAGGAAGACCTGAGTTTAAATTTGACCCCAAATTGTGTGACCGTGGGCAAGTCACTTACCCTCAATTTGTCTCAGTTTCTTCAACTATATGTTGAGAGGATTAAATGAATATTTGTAAAGCACTTAGCACAGTGCCTGGCACATAGTATGCACTATATCAATACTTTCATTGAATGAAGTTATCTCCATGATTACATTTGATGTACTATCTAAGATTTATTCAGTATCCCCAAAATAGGAACTGTATTTACATGAATTGATTCTCCACTTGGAATCTAAGAGGATGCTACAACATACCTTCTGCATTGAAGAGAAAAGAACCTCTCTTTTTCATCCTTCAGTAACAGTAGCACAACAGCTGTTTTAACTGAGCAGCTAAGGACTTTGCCCTCTGCCAGCCCCATTTTTGAGGGTCCCCATACAGACAGGGCAGAGGGTAACCAGTCCCAGTTGTAGACTCAGCAGTTATATTCCAGTGTGTTTGGTGATTTTCCTGGGTCTTGCCTGACCACTTAGACTACACGGTCTAAGTGTAGCTAACATTGACTCTACAGTCAAGTCTGAGTCTCTAATCTTTGCCTTTCTTTTTTTGGCCAGGCAGTTGGGGTTAAGTGACTTGCCCAGGGTCACACAGCTAGTGTCAAGTGGTGTCTGAGGCTGGATTTGAACTCAGGTTCTCCTGACTCCAGGTCGGGTGCTCTAGCCATCTAGCTGCCCCCCACCCCCCACCTTATTTCTATGCTTGGATTCCCTAGCAGCCTGTGCCTTTGTAATCAGTCTAGATTTCTAACAATAACTGCAGACTTCTGACTACTCAGACTTCACATTTTGCCTTTTTTCCTCTGATTTGGCTGGACACTGGCCTCTCTTTATTCTCTGGGATTCATAGATCTCATTCATATTTACTGGCACTCCTAGTTGTGACATCTAGTCTGGATACTTCATATCTCATCTCCACACTCTTTCATTAACTGTCCTCCACACCTGGAATGCATTCCCTCTTTACCTCAGACTCCTGGAATCCCTGGTTTCCTACAAATTTAAATTCAAGCATCGTCTACTACAGGAAACCTTATCTAGTCCCCTTAGCTGGCTTCCCATCCAAGATTACATTGTATTTGATTTGTCTATGACTTTGATATGCCTGTAAGATCATGTTGTCTCTCCAATTAGAATGTAACTACTTAAGGTCCCAGACAGTCTTGATATCTGTGGTGCTTAGCACAGGACCTGATGAGTAGTAGGCACTTAATGTTTGTTGATGGATGGTTGGATATGTCGCCCTATATTTGCTACCTCTGTCCCATTGATTTTGTAATACTCATAAGGGCATCCAGGGATGGGGATTTTTACCCTTTTCATAAATACCATTTGTGGCTACCCACTGGTTTGGTCTCACTCCAAAAGAAACGGACTAAAATTAAGAGGGAAGACATTTTACTCAACATCGGTCCTACTCCACTGACCTTAGTTCCATCTCTTTCCACGGCTTCATGTCTGGGATATAGACAAACCTGGCTGTTGAGAGAATTAGTATATCCAGGCTTGGTGTGGAAGTGGAAGGGATGACATTATTCTCTACCCGCTTTCTTCCTATCTTCACTACTCTTCTTCCTTCACCCTTCTTCCACCTTAAAAAAAATGTGGAGAAGTTAAAGTGCTTCCCGCCCCCCCCCCCCCCCCCCCCCCGGCCACCGGGATGACTAGTATGTGCCAGGGGTAGTGCTTGAATCCAGGTCTTCCTGATTTCAAATCTGGCTGCCATGCCCTATTATTAACAGTCATATTATCACCTTGGGATTTTAGTGCGGTGTAGTGGAAAGAACTATGTCCTGGCACAGGGGGAGGGCTGAAGACATAACTACACCAATAATTAGCTAGCAATATGACTTTAAGGAAACTGCTTCCTCATTCTGCTCCTCAGTTGGACTAAGACCCCTTCTAGTTCAGACCATTCTACGGTAATGAAATGATGTAGAGCAACTAGGACAGATAAGAAGAAGACATAACAACTTGGCTGCATAAAGGTATGCATATGCCTATCATTCAGTGTGTCAGGTTAATTTCTAGTATGTTTTATTTGATTGCCACCTTAAACTACTCGAGTTCACTTAATATCGGTAGTCTGGTTGTCTCCTAGAATGAACATTTGCTCACAACGTAAACAAAATTAAAGGGGACATTAGTATGATGCATTGCTACCCTCTAACTCAAGAGTCCACTCTGTTATGTCTAATCATAAAGAACCCTAATGTGGCAGCCAGGTGCATAACCTATAGAATCATTGTATTAGCAGTGACATCTTTTTTTCTTTTTATCAGCTTCATACATCTTCTACTCTCTTCTTCCCAACTTAAAATGATTCCCAATATATTTCAGTGGATGAAGTTTCCATATTGACAAAGTCACAGGTTATCTTTTCACATTACCGAATGATACTACCATTTCTGAAAATATTTCTCAGAAACAGTTGAGCCACAAAAGGAAAGTAGTTGACCTAGAATTATTTTACCAAGACTGAACACCATTAGGGATAGTCAAGAGATTATGCTTTATATGTCATAGACTGTGAGGAATTCCAGAGATACTTTTGAGGCATGACAGAAATTAAAGTAAATATGGTGACTTACTTAAAAAGAACAAAAATCATTTGGATGTGCAAGTTGTGGAGAACAGCATAAAAAATATTGTCAAAGAGTTGTGTGGCTATTATAGGAAGGGAGCCTGAAGGATCAAAGCATAACAGATGGATCCTTTAAGAAAGATGGTTTTTTTTTTTAAGATCAATCTTATTATTTAACATTCTTACATGCCTCATTTATCATATAAACTATTTGCTGTTTGGGATTATTGGTGTTGCTATTGGATTTGAAAATAACCAAACTGGAATGGAAATCTAGCCAAAGAAAAGGGTTTCTTTAGATTCCCAGTTTCACACACATAACTGATTACATCCCATGCATTCCATAAACTCTTTTCATATGTTAATATAGTAACAGTTTCAAAAATTTCTAGACAGTCTTTAAATCAGTTGTGCTCGCTTTTAGTTCTTTCACTCTATCTACAAAAATCTTATCTAGAGTTCACTATTTGTCATTAGTTCAAAGCAATTATCTTGTAAACCAGAAGTGTCAAATACCCTATTGCAACCTGCAATACTGCCTGGTGCCCAATGTGGCCTGAACCAGATTAATATGTAACTGGAAAGTAATGAAATAAGATACAGTAAAACTTAGATAATGTTAATATGAGGTTTTCTAAGTCATTATAAATGGACCTCAGGGATCCTAATGTAGGGTTTTATACCCCTGTTTCTATTTGAATTTGACACTGCTATTGTAAAGAAACTTTAAATTAGACATAGATTCTTTTTGGAGCAAGGAGGCTGAGAAAGACCTTAGAGATCATGGAGGCTAAGCTTATCATTTTACAGTGTCAGCCGGACCAAACCAGCCTCTAAATTGTAGATGTCTGGAACTGAATGCAGGTCAGAGACAAGAGAGTCAGGAATCAAACAGAAGTTTAATTTCTAAGTGAGGGAAACAGCTTAGAAGCAAAGTCCTTCATAAGAAGGGGGCCTCACCTGCTTAGGGCAGGAGGAGGGTTTTTTAATTGAAAACCACAAATGGCTGAACCACAACACAGGCATTCTTGGGTCTTGTGTGAATGGTCTCCACTTCATTTGGGCCACTGAGCCTTGTTCCACAGGGTACAGAACCTGGGTTAGTGTGGCCAGAAGCAGAAATGAGGCACCTGGTTTGGTTCACTTGGCAGTTACTAGCTCGAGGATTGTTAACATGTCAGGGGATCTGATTGAGCACTGTGGCTGCAGCATGTCAGCTGCAATCTCAGCTTCCAAGTCAGAGTCCCCTAGGGAAACTCCAGCAATAAGTAATTAGTACACATCTCATATCGATTAATATGAAAATTATAGATCTCACTGCAACAACAGATAAGAAAGCTGAGAACCACAGAAGTCATGATATATGTCATAAGTAGTAGAACTGGGATCCAGGCCCAGTTTATCTTATTACAAATCCTGTATTCTTTCCAATTGATCATGCCAAAAATAATTTTTCTTATTTGGATTTATCAATCAGCAAATGTTTAAGAGCTCACTCCATCTAGGCACTAAAGTTAAAAATACATGCAATAAAATATTCTAACAGAGGAGACAACAAATACATATGTAAGTATATAAAGAGAAAACTAATAAAGTCAAGGTGATTAAGTTACTGAGCGAAAGAAAGGTTTCATGTAGAAGGTAGTACTTAGACTATGTCCTAAAGAAAAACATTCTATGACACAGGGGTGAAAAGTGAATTAATTTTAGGCATGGGAAATGACCAGTGGAAAGGCACAGATAGGCGATGGAGTTCTGTGTGTGTCGAACAGAATAGAGTACAATTTGGGTGGACCATTAGAATATGAGAGAGAAAGTAATAGTACAATGAAACTGAAAAAAACAAGTTGGAGTTTGGTTGTGAAGTGCTTTACAAGTCAAGCAGAAGAATTTACATTTTATCCCAGAGGCCATTATGGAGCTTGGAGCCACTGGAATAAATGGAATAAGAGAGTGGCATGGTCAGATTTATACCTAAGGAAAATTATTTTTTAGCAGCTTTGTGAAGATGAACTGGAGTGTGGAGAGACTTGAGGCAAGACCAGTTTGAAGGTTGCCGAAGTCTTAAGAGGTTACGAGGGCCGGAACTAAGGTAATAGTGCTAAAGAGAAAAAAAAAAGTCGGATTATGAGATAGAAGTAGATATGGTGAGATCTGGCAATTGATTGGATATGTGAGGTAAGAACAAGAGAGCTGAATTCATCAACGTGTGAGACTAAAAAAAATGATGGTGGCCTCGGCAGAAGTGTGAAAACTTGGAAGAGGCATAGGGTTGTGGGGAAAGATAATGATTTCTGTTTTGGGCACTTTGAGATATCTTTAGGACATCCCAATGTCCCATGGCCAACAAGCAGCTGGAGATGGGGGCCTGAAGCTCAGGGGAGAAACTAGAACTGATTAGATAAGTCTAGGAGTCAAACTGATGAAGTCGAGAATATATAGAGAGAAAAGGGCCCAGGACAAAGTCTTAGATCCCACTCACAGTTACGGGGTGTAATATAGATGATGAACCAACTAAGGAAACTGAGGAAAGGATAGATAGGAAGAAAACAGAAAAATACAGCAAAGAAGTATCCAGGAGAAAAAAGTGGTCAGCAGCATCTAGTGCAGCAGAGAGGTCAAGAAGGATAAGGACTGAAAAAGGCCATCAGAGTTGGCAATTAAGTGGTCATTGACAACTTTATGCTTGGAGGCTGTCATCTGAACTGAGCCACCATGTTTGTTTTTTGGTGGCTGTCAGAAAGTTTACATTTGAAGAGAGCCAGTTCATTTCTGGGCATATTGAAAATCATAGTTGAGTCCCAGAGTACTCAACTTACCTGGAATGAGTTGAGGGTGCTAACAAAAGGGCAGTGTTGTTGGCTTAATATAAACAAATAGGTGTATATGTTCCCTGCCTTACAAGTTCCTCTTCTGCAGTTAAAAATGCCCTAAAGTAAATATTGTCTTTTTAAAAACTTGGTGAAATAGGGGTAGCTAGATGGCACAGTGAATAGAGCACTGGCCTTGGAGTCAGGACTTGAGTTCAAATCTGGCCTCAGACACTTGACGCTAGCTGTGTGACCTGGGCAAGCCACTTAACCCCAATTCCCTTGCCAAAACAAAAACAAACAAACTTGGTGAAATGATTCAGACCATAAGCATTTTCAAATGGTTTTTGAACAGAAATGAAAGAAGGAAATCTAGGAAGATACTGTCTCATATAAGTCACTGAAAGAATGTGTGATTACAGCCCTAAGAAGATTCTTAAATGACCTGAAGCAAGAAATTTTCACAATGGACAAAGGGTTTCAAAGACAAAATTAAAATTATTTCCAAATCCGAGATACCTTTCTCAAAAGTCTATCAGCTTCATTATATCAAAATAGTAATGGGGGCTTTTGATTCTTTTGGTATTTCTTAGGTAATTATTTTTCTCCATCTCTGTTTTTTTTTTAAAGTAGGTTCTATTTGATGCCTTTTGTTTTTACATCAGTCATTTCTGATGTAAAAAATTTCCCCATGCTTTAGCCTAAGACTTGACTCCTTTGTGACAAAGGCAAAAGTTAAATATGAGCAACTGATATGTTGAGCTTCTGACTTTTTCTGCAACATTTTACACTTTGTAGTCCTTACTCTCCTGCATTTCTACTGAGAGAAAAGAGGTATATTTCATTACCTGTACCTATGTTTTATTACCAGTCATTTTTGGGGGAATGACTTTTGGTCTTAAATATTTATGTCAGTTTCCTATGTATCTTTTATATCAGACTTTGAGATGTTTGGTACAAAGATTTTATTCCTCTATCTAATGGTTTCTCTTATTATTCAGTCTTCGTTGATTTCCTTTGTGTGAGATATTTTCATTTATGTAATTGAAATTGTCTATTTTGGCTTCTCTGATCTTCCCTATTCCTTGTGTGGTTAAGGATTCTTTCTCTGACTATAGCTGTGAAATGTATTTCCTTTATCTTCCTTAATTTTTTAAAATGATGTATCTTCAGACTTCATAATGACCTGGAAAAACTACATGATATAATGCTGAATGAACAGAGCAGAACCAGGAGAACATTATACACAACTACAGATATATAGATTCTGTAACAACTAACCCTGATAGACTTTGCTATTCTCAGCAACACAAGGTGCAGATACAACTCCAAAGGACTCACGACGGAGAGAGCTATCTACATCCTGAGAAAGAACTATGAAGTATGAATGCAGATTGAGGCATACTTTATGCTCTCCTTTTTTTTTCCTTTGTTTTTTTTCTTTTGTTTTTGTGTGTTTTGTTTTGTTTTTTTTGGTTCTGTTTCCTCTTTCTCACGATTCATTCCATTGGTCATAATTCTTCACAACTTGACTAGTGTGTAAATAAGTTCAATGTGAAGCTATAAATAGAAGATATATCAGATTCCACGCTGTCTTGGGGAAGGGGGGCGGAGGGGGAGAAGTAAATCTGGAACTCAAAAATTATGTAGAACCAAGTGTTGTAAACTAAAAATAAAAAATCTCAAAAAAAATAAAATGATGTATCTTTTTTATATTTAGGTTACATATCTGTTCAGAGATTATTGGGATATGTGGCATCAATGCTAATCTGTCAAATTGCTTTCCAGATTTCTCAACAATTGTTGTCAAGCAAGGAGTCCTTCCCCTGGTAATTTATGTTCTTGTGTTTATCAAACACTGGGCTTTTCTTTTAATTGCATCTGGTTCTTATCTAGTCTGTTCCATTGATATACTTTTCTGGTTTATGTTTTTAACCAAGACCAAAGATTTTGATGATTACTGCTTTAAAATATAATTTGAGATTTGGTTATACCATGCTCCTTTTGTTCCTACTTCTAAAAATTACTCCACTTGGAATTAAAGATGTTTTTGTTCCTCAAAATGTATTTTGTTTTGTCCAGTTTTGCAAAGCAATCCTTTGGTAGTTTGGTATGGCACTAAATCTATAAATTAATTTAGGTAGTAAATATATAAATTTATTAATATATGTTAATTTAGTTAGTATCAACATTTTAATTATATGGGCAAGGCTCAGTCACGAGCATTGAATATATCTCCAGTTATGTAAATCTTTATTCTGGAAAGAATGTTTTGTAGTTTATATAAATCCCTAGTTCCTAACACATAGTAAGCACACAGTGAATGTTATCATTCTTCAATTTATCCTGTGTCCTGGTAAGGGCTTTTAACATTTTATTTTATCTTATTTTATTTTTTGTCCAGACCTATGATTTCAGCAGTACAGGGAACTCCTCTGGTAGAAACTTCCTGTCCTATTGGGGACTGGCAACTCCATAAATGATTATCCTACTTGCTTGGGCCATTGAGAAGTTGCCTCTGAACCACAAGACTAGAGTTCTATTTACTTTGCCAGGGTGTCTCTTTTTTGATAAGCTAACTCTCAGATATCTTATGCATTTTGTAGTTATTTTGAATGATATTTCTCTTAGCATTTCCGCTAGGTTTTTGTTACTCCTGCATAAAAATAACAACGATTCGGAGAGGATTCTGGGTAGATGGCAGAGTAGGTCAGAAAATTCCAAGCTGTCAAGATTTTCCCTCACAAGAGTTAAAATAGCTCCTTAGGGTGAACAAAGTGTGGGTGGAGACAAAGGAAAATAGGGGCACAACCGGGATCTTCCTCAGACAGTTTGAGAAGATCTGAAGAAAAACCCCAGTACGAGTATTGGTCCCTGCAAGGAGTAAACACCTCCAGGGTAGGTTTCCTTTCAACAAGTGGCAAGCCCCAGGGGTAGTTGGTTTGAGAGGCTGTCTTGGCCCCATCCACTGGAGCTTTTCGTCCTGGGATAGTGAGGGGAGTCATGCGTTTGAGCCCAGGAAGACTGAGGGAACCTCTGCTAACGAGGAACACCAGACCCAGCTGTGCTCCGAAGAGCAGTGGAGGCAAGAAGGAACTGGCACAGGCCCAGCGAATGCATAAGCAGTGGGACAGAAAGCCCCTGGTTGTGGGCGCTTACAGGAGGTTGGAAGTTTGGCTTTGGTTCCAGGCTAGAGGAGAGCACTGAAGATTTGGGGCAAGAGGCACCATTTCCCATACCCCAGGGCTAGAGGTATTACAAAATCAAGTCATTACCCCCCCCCCCCACACACACACACAAATGCACAGGCAAAGGAGAAAGAATCCAACCATAGAGACCTCTTAAGGGAATAGAGATGACCAGGGTTCATCTGCAGAGGAGGATATTGAAGTAAAGAAACCCCCAAAAAGCAATGTCAAATGTTCACTTGCCCAAAAAGAATTTATAGAAGATCTCAAAAAAGACTTCAAAAATCAAATGACAGAGATGGAGGAAAAACTAAAAATAATAATCCAAGAAAAACAAGAAAGTTATAAAGGAAGGTTAACCAATTAGAAAAGGAGATCCGGAATTGCAAGGAGGAAAATGACACCTTGAAAATTAGAATTGGGCAAAGTGAAGCCGTTGAAATTATAAGAGATTACGAAATAATTAAACAAAACATGAATAATGAAAAAATAGAAAAGGAAGCATCTTATAAGAAAAACAACAGATTCGGAGAATAGATCTCCAGATATAAATATATTTGAAAATATAATATATTATAGAAAATATAAGAAATATAGAAATATATTAACTATAGAAATATAGAAAAGAAAATATAAAAATAATCAGAGTAACTGAAAGTTATGATCAAAAAAAAGAATCTTGATACAATAATACAAGAAATAATTAAAGAAAATTGTCCTGAAGCATTAAAACAAGGCAAGGAAGTAGAAATAGAGAAAATCCATCAAATACCACTTGAAAAAGATCCTATGGGGAAAACTGATAGGAATATCATAGTCAAATTCCAAAATCCCCAGCTTAAGGATAAAATATTAAAAGCATCAAGATTAAAACAATTTAAATATGATGGTGCCACAATTAGAATTACAGAAGACCTGGCAGCAGAGACATTAAAGGACTGCAGGTCTTGGAACACAACATATGGAAGAGCAAAAGACCTGGGGCTTCGGCCTAAAATATCATACCCTTCAAATTTCAGTATTATTTTAAATGAAAAAGAAATGGACATTTGACAAACCCTCAGACTTTCAAGACTTTGTTAAAAAGAATCCCCAACTTAATAGAAGATTAGACATACAAGAACCAAGAGAAACATAAGGTACATACCAAAGACTGACTATAAGGGATTCATAAGATCAGACTGCTTACCTTTTATATAACATAAAATGTAAAATTTATGTCTAATGTTCTTATTAATAATTGTCAAGCTCATAAGAAAGAGGGGGATAAACCTGACTATGATATGAATTTAAAAAGTAAAACCATTTAGAAACAGCTAAAGACAGTAACTATTTTCTACAAAAGAGGTGCAAGAAGAAGAAAGGATACAGAGGATTTAGATGGAGGAGGAAGGCTGGTAGTTCTGGTAACCTACTTTCATCAGGAATGGGTTTAAGAGGGGACAATACATATATATTTAGAAGAGTATAAAAGTATTCTAAATTTAGAAGAAATAAAATGGTAGGGATATAGTGAGGGGGGAGAGGACAAGGGAGGGATTTTTAGAGGAGAGAATGAGAAAATAGGTAAAGGGAGTTCAAATCAATGGGAATGGGAGAATAGGGAAAGGAGCCTTGGAGGGGGGAAGGCAAGTATTAGGAGAGCAGGGTAGTTGGTGAAGGATGGGAACGGGAGGATACTGGAGGGATCCTCAGCGGAGGAAGGCAAGCAATAGGAGGGCAGGGTGGTTGGTGGAGGAGGAGAGGTAGACAAGTAACAGGAAGGCAATGTAGTGGTAGAAGTAAGTAGAGGAGGCAGGAGGGATAGGAAACAAAAGATATGTACAAATATAAAAAAGCAGGAGTAGAGTATATTTGGGAAAGTATGTGTCTATATACACATGTATATATGTATAAGTGTATGTATATATCTGTATGTGTATGTATATATCAAAAAACATATCTAAATAATATTGTACCCTTCTGGGGGGAGTGGGGAGGGGAAAAAAAGAACAAAGTTAAAAATGCACAGCAGAGAACAAAAGAAAACCCAAGGAAGCAAAGAAAAGATGGACAATTCTCAACACAAGTTGTATTATTTATTGTACAGGCTTTCTTGAAATGAAAATTTATTGTTGCATATTTAGAATCCTCTCCTATGTTCTGCTATGCACATGATATGCTTTTTTTTCTTTCTTACTTTATATTTAAGTTTATTATATGTTTTTGTTTCTTTTTTCTATTTTGTATTTGTGTTCTGGTAAAATAAAATAAAAAAAACTGTCAAAAAATGATTCTTGTGATTTTCTTCTATATGCTGCTACTTTATTGAAGCCCTTAATCTTCTCATTAAATTTCTTCACTGATTCACTGGGGTTTTCTAAGTAAAACATGCAAATCAAGATAATTTTATCTCCTGATTGCTGTTGTTCATACCTCCGGTTTTGTTTTCTTGCTTGATTGCTCTGGCTAGAATTTTTTAAAACTACTTTTTCAATAAATTATTTTTTCAATTAACAAGCATTTATTTTCTCTCACTTTCAACTCCTTTCCCCCATCGAAAAACCAAACCCTTGTAACACAAATGTATGTATGTGTATGTATATATGTGTGTGTGTGTATACACACTGATCGGTACTTTTGGTCCAAATAAGTTCTCTTTCCATTAATAGGCAGAAAAGATTTCTTTGTGTACAGTTATTGAATGAAAAGAACCGTTTCTGGGCAAGGAAACCCTAATCGGGCCTTAATGGACTTGAAGTATTGATGATAACAGGGAGTTCATATGAAGTCAGATAAATGCTCTGAATCACAGCAGATTCTCTGCCTCTCTGTGGAATGGTTTCCATTTGCAGGGAAAATTTATCCTTGTCAATCATTAGCCTATCTATAGTGGAAAGGAAGCTACAGAACTTCCTTTCATTTACAATGAGCTCATTGCAGTATTGGGCCAGATGAGTCTTCCCCTCTATGTTACAATGCAGACTTTTAGAAGATATTGGAAAACCTTCAAGAAGATTCCTGTCCAGTATAGTGGAATCAAGCAATGACTTCAATAGTTTTGAATATTCCTTGACAGAGGGACTTTTGCTATAATCCTCATGGCTAAGTGCATTTTCCTTGTGATTCATTTCAAGTCCTTGTCTGGACACTGCTCATCACGTAGAAAACAAAGAGATTTTTTTTCTTTTTTAAAATTTCATTTATTTTTAATTTTCAGCTTTCACTTTTATAAGATTTTGAGTTTGAAATTTTTTCCCTTTCCCTCCCCTCTTCCCTCTCCAAGACAGCATGCAATCTGATGTAGGCTATACATGAACAATCATATTAAACATATTCACACATTAGTCATGTGTGTTGTTAAGCAAAATTGTCTCATTAGCATGGCTTTTGTTTCTTTTGAGTGGAAGTACTTTCAGCTGTTAAGTGCTAAGCCCCAGGCCCAGGGCCCTGTCAGGTGTGAAACCTGTGTGGGTGTGGATTGGT
>JAQQSZ010005454.1:0-13864 GCA_028646595.1 Phalanger gymnotis
TGAGGGATACTGTCCATAGGTACACCATCTAATTTTCAGTGCCTGGTTAACTGGCAAAAGGTGCTCTGTGTGTGTGTGTACATACATATACATAGAGAGAGAGCATACAAATGTGCTATTTGGAAAAGTTTTTCCTAAAGTTAGGGGTTTGAGATTCATGCACCAATAAGAAAAGATTCATTTTCCCAGAATGCCATAAGGCAGTGATGTCAAACTCAAATAGAAAAGGATCCCTGCAGCCTCATATGTAGTTAGAAAACCATAAATTAACATTATCTATGTTGTATTTTAATGATATTGTTAAACATTTCCCGATTACATTTTAATCTTACTCCCCTGAGAGTTTTACAGATCTTGAGTTTGACACCTCAGCCATAAGAGATAAGACTCTGGAAAGAAGGAAAGCCATGTGTGGAGACAGTAGGAGCTCCTGGGGGACACAGTACCAGTCATCATGACCCCATTTGGAGTTTTCTTGGTAAAGATACCGGAGTCATTTTGCCATTTCCTTCTCCATCTCATTTTACAAATGAAGAAATTGAGGAAAACACGAGTTAAGTGACTTGCCCAGGGTCACGTGGCTAGTGAGTATCTGATGCTGGATTTGAACTCAGGTCTTCCTGACTCAAGGCCCAGAACTCTATCTATTGTGCCAACTAGCTACCCCTCTCTTTATGTTAATTCTATATGTACTTCTATATATACAAGATGAATGATGAAGTAGGTAAAGGGCTGCCCTTGGAGTAATGAAGGTCTAGTTTCAAGTCCTGCTTTGAAGAATGCTGGAAGCAGGCCAGTTAAATGGCTCAGTAGATAAAGCACCAGCCCTAGAGTCAGGAGGGCTTGAGTTCAAATCTGACCTCAATGCTTATAAGCTGTGGGCAAGTCCCTTAACTCCAATTGCCTCTAAAATAAAATTAAAAAAAAATAAAAATACTGTCTGTGAGACCCTGGATGAGTCAATCAGCCTCTTAGTACCTGCAGTAAATCTATAAGGCTATAAACTGCAGAGAAAGGGTGCTGACCTGTGTTGGTAGCAGGAGTTTTGTCACCCATGCCAATTAAACTGTAGGTCCAATTCCTCTCTCCTGTCTACTTATTGTTTCCCCCTCTCCTTGAGAGTAGGGATAATCTGAGTTTTGTATTTGTATTCCTCAATGCAGATCACAGTGCCTGGCACAGAGTGGGCAATTAATGAATTCTGATTGGTTGACAAAAGCAATGATCGGGGAACAGTTGGTTTGGCTCACTAGCTGTCTCCCAGCTACAGTGAATAAAAAAAACCAGAGTCATTTCTGTCCTTAACTCCCTCTCTCTAGAAGGAAGGAGAGTTAGGAAATGAATGGCCTGCACAGGCACGGATAACTTCTCTTTGATCTGGAATGGAGTAGGTGTTGGGGGCTTGGTACTCTGAGTCAGCTCTTGGCTGCCTTTCTGGCTCAGCCCCTCAATCCTGATCATTATTGTCTGTAATTACAACTGACTACAGGCCCAAGGCACAGGTGCTGTGGTGTGGGGGGTGGAGAAGGGCCCCTAATGAGGAGAGGTACCTCCCTCGCACTGCCTTGTGCTTCCATATGGCTTGTAGCAAGATGGATTCCCTCCTTTCTCTTCCAGAGTTCTCCTCCAAGTTCAAATAGCAAGTGTTTCTGTGACTTCTGGGTAAAAGTCTGTTTGGTTGCCATAGGTACTAACAGAGACTTGAGCACACAGACTGGCAAGCCAGGAGGTAAAGGGTTACATTCAGAAATGGAGAGCTGCCACCCTCCAACCAATGGCTGGCTTGATGGTACCAGATGGAGGGGAAATCGCCCCAAAGGGCTGGGCTTGGAGCAGTTCACATTAAATTAAGGAACATGCCAAGGAAGTTGCTCCTATTCAGATTAACTGATCATAATTATCAGCATAGCTGAATGATAAGAGGCCCAGTGAGCTTGGGCGTGGAAGACCACACATAAAGAGAGAGCAAGGAGGACTCTCCAGGTAGATCTTGGAAGAGTCGCCATTAAACTGTTGTGCCCCAGGTTAATATACTCCAAAAATAGCCCACTGCTGAAAAGGGATGCAGCAAGGCAGATGACTTACAGTATATAACCCGGGGCAGAGGCCAAGGTAAGAGGCTGTCTGCACACCTTTGCTCCTCCATGACGACCCCATGAGGCAGAGAAGGCTAAGGAGGAAGGATGTGCCTTGACTCCAGTTCATCAAATCTGACCTTTCAGCCTTGGCATCCAGCTTCACCAGCTGCCAGTGGGTACGCTCTGCCTCAAACCTTAGGCATGGCAGAAGTATTCAGCCAGGGCTATTTGCCACTTGGTGGCAGATTGTGTGCCTCATCCTCTTCCATAAGGGAGGGGGAGAGCTTTGCTCTGACTGATAACTGACACTTCCTCAGGCTTTGACTACATTCCCAGGCCACCTAGCCACAGCAGAAACAACCATGCCTTGCCAGTGTGCCAGGTAACCCCCAGAAAATTCCTGTTTTACTACTACGGAAGTCCAAAAATGGGTCCAGGAGCACTGGATAAAATGGACTTTCCACCCAATGAGTCACCCCCAAGGGGGTGGCATGATGGCACACGGGGATGAGCTATGAAAGATGCAAATAAAATGGCTTTTAGGTGACCAAGACCTATAGGGATAGGTGGTTGGCAATTTAGACTCTTAATCAGCAATATTATATGGCTCATCCCCTTCTTTGGCTAGGACTACTGGGTCTAGGAATCAAAGGTAGATGAAAGGTTCATGGAGTAAGAACCAGAAGGAACGTCCAGAAGTCAGTGATCCCAATCCTCTCGTTTTACAGATGAGGAAGCCTTGGGAGGGGAAGTGGATGCGCCCCGCAGGTTCTCAGAGTCTTGCGCTGGTGAGGACTCCCAGTGGCTCCCCACTGCAGAGACCAGGGCAGGGGAAGCAGGGCCAGCTCTGTTCTTCTTCAGCTGTAAGCCCTACTTTTCAGGAGCCCCTGTGCCTGGTTGCAAGGACAGCAGTGGCCAGAAGGTGGGGGCCTTGCACCGTGGTCCTGCACACTGGTCCGGTCTGGGTGGGATCTGGCTGATGCGGCTGGGCTGAGCTCAGTGCTTCCTGGTGGAACCCAGGCTGCTCAGACCTGAACCCCGGCTTAGCCTGGGACCTGAGAAGGGTCTAAGTGTCTAGGGGGTGGGGAGCATTTGCCCAGGCTAAGCCTCCCTCACCCTCCTTTCTACCTCCTCTTTCTCCTACCTCCTCTATTTCTCTCTTCTCTCCTCCTCCCCCCTCCCTCCTCTCATACTCTCTATTCTCTCCCCCTCCTCTTCTCTTCCTTTCAGTCCTCTCTTCTCTCTCTCACCTGGTGATTTGGAAGTTAGAAAAGCTGAGTTTTTACCTGTCAAAAGAGGAAGGTGGGTAGACTAAATGATCTGTAAGTTCCTTCCTGCTCTGACATCCATGTTCGCCTGTCCCTCTCCCAGTTTCAGCGAAGGTATGTATAAGTGCTTCCCTGAGCTGGACGAGACCTCCTAATCTAACTCCTCATTTTAAATGGGAAACTGGGGACCAAAGAGGGGAGGACATTTGCCAAGGTCATCTCAGTGAAATTTTCAAAATCAGATTGGACATGATGCCCTCTAGCTGTGAGAGTCTGTGCAACAAGATTCCTTCCACTTACACCAGTCTGTGAACTCCCCTCCTTAGGCACTGGGGCCTTTCTTCTGGAGGTAACCACTTCTTCCTTTTTCCCATGTCCCTCCTGCCCATCTACCTTCTCTGGGGAGGTATGAATAGATCGTCTTATGACATAAATCTGAGGGTTTTAATAGACTGAATGCTCAAGTCAAATGAGTGTTCTCACAAAAGAAAAAACAAAATCCTAGGAAGATTTTGAGGCACAGAATCCCAGGACTAGAGAACCAGACCTCATCTGCATAATTGTGTTCTGCGCTGGACACCACGTTTTAGGAAGGCTGGATTTTAGGATAAGCTGGAGTTGGTTCAAAGGAAGGGAGTAAAATAAGCATTTACATACCACTTACTACATGCCAGGGACCGAGAGCTTTACAAATATTATCTTATTAAATTTGATCCTCACAACAACCCAGAAAGGTAGGTGCTATTATTGCCCCATTTTACAGTTGAGGAAACTGAGGGTATGTGATTTGCCCAGAGTCACACAGCAAGTCAGTTTCTAAGGTCATATCTGAACTTGGGTCTTTCTGATTCAAGGTCCAGTACTCCATCTACTGCAACAGGCAAACCAGGATGGAGAGGCGACTGGAATGAGCCCCTGCTGTATTAGAACTGGTTAAAGAAATTGTGGGCATTTAGCCGTGAGAAGAGAAGACAATGGGGATATGACAGTGATCTCTCCCCACGAGCTCCCTCAAGCCAGCTCTTAGCATCACCTTAACATTCTTTCCTCCAATTAGGAGTCTCCTTATACATATGCAGCAGCATGTGAAGCACCCTAGGCCTGGAGATCCAGGTTACATACAGTCTAAGTTCCAGCCAAACTAAGTTCCCCAGACTCAACTCCATTTCCTAACTCCAGTGTTCAAGCACTGTCCCCTGGGCCTAGAAACAAAGCCCTCTTCCTTTCTGCCTTCTTTATCTTCCTTAAGGCTCAACTCAGATGTTCCTTAGAGACCTTTGCTGGTACCTTGACCTGAAAGTCTTCTCTCCCTCCCCCACAAATATTACTAGAGCGCCTGGTCTGTGTCTTTTCCCCATCCTACTCCCTACCTTGTATTGTATCTATCTGTGTAAATGTCATAATCTGCCCCATCCACCTTTCCCTAAACCAGGTTAATGTAAACTCACTCAGGAAAGGGAACGTTGCTTTTGTTTTTGTATCCTAGCATGGCACCTCGAACGTGGAAAGTGGCTAATAAATGTTTGTTGAATTTGATTTTTTTTTCTTTTTACTTAGCCTCAGAAGGAAAAACAAAATGAAACAGATGAAAGTTGCAGAGGTAGATTTTGCCTCAATGTTAGGGAAAACTGTAACAATTGGAGAGCTATCCAAAGGTAGAATGAATTACCCAGGAAGTAGTGAGTTTCACAACATTGGAAGTTTTCCAGCATCAGCTGAATGATGACCTATAGGAGATGTTATAGATTCCTGCTCAGAAGTGGGTAAGAATAGATAACTTCTGAGGTTGCTTGGTATTCTGAAATTCTACGGATATACAAAAATTAAAACTACTCCTAAATACAATGCGTTTCTTTAAGAGGTAGTGAGTTCAAGTTCCCAGTACTCTGAGAGGCTAAGATCTGATTTCAAGCAATTAATTAACCATTAGGTATTTATTAACCACCTCAAAATCAGTCAACAAGCATCTACCATCATCTAAGCACGGTGTTGAGTGCTAGGAATATGAAGACAAAAATTACACAGCTCTTCCCCTTACGGATCTTACATTTTATTGGGGAAGACAGCATGTACACATTGTTAAGTGTAAAAGGCCCAAGAGGTTGTATACTGCTCCTTTGACTAATGTAATGTATTGTAATGTAATGAGTGTAAGGACAGGATGCAATTTAAAATGTGTCAACAGGGTGGTTTATGGCTTATGGTCTTTTAGTGAAGTATGAAATTCAATTGGGTCAAGAAGAGAACAGCTGATTGTCTAGGCAAACAAGGTAAGCATGCCTCTGGGCGTTTTAAATGGTTGGAGGGACTTCAGCAGGACAGCGAGGCAGCCAGGCAATCATATGGTAAATCAGAGTTGAAGGCAAGTCCCCAGAGAGGGGATTTACCTTTGAGTGACCAATAGGAGACAAAGCACCCAATCAGGAGCATGGAGAGAGACCCACTGAGTACAGTCAAACACAGACAGATAAAGGATAGGGGACCATTAGGGATTCCATGTAGTCTCCAGGCCACCAGTGTAATTCTACTACTTGGATCATTTTTTTTCCACTTACATGGTAAGGCCAACCCAAAATGGGCTCTCCCTTATAACATAAACTATTATCACTTTAGCCATAATGGGGAGATGAAGTACCTAGCTCCAGACTAGAAAGAACTGGCAGAACTGGAGCAACAACCAAAAAGAGAGACTGAAAAGGAGGCACTGAAAGGAAGTCTGAGCTATGATAAAAAGGCGACACTGAGGTGCACCATCAGGTTCTTAAAGCATCTTGGAAGATTCAGATTGAAACTTGGTGGTACTCACCTCTTCCAGGATTCCCTGTGCCTCTATAGAAACAGACACTGTAACACACTCTGCTTGATTTCTTTTTTTTTATACTTTTTTGTTAAATATTTCCCAATTACATGTAAAAAACTTGAACTCTGTTTTTAAACTTTTTAGTTTCAAATTCTTGCCCTCCCTCTTACTCTTCCCTCTCCTTCAAGAGGGCAAGCAATTGGATATGATTATACATGTGAGGTCGTGCAAAATATTTTCATATTAAGCATGTTGCAAAAGAAAACAGAGACAAAAAAAGCAAGAAAAAAAGTTAAAAAACAGTATCCTTCAGTCAGCATTCAGGTTTCATCGGTTCTGTCTCTGGAGATAGCATTTTTCATCATGTCATTGTCTGGATCAGAGTAGCTCAGTATTTCACAGCTGAGCATCCTTACAATGTTTTAGCGTTTTTTTTTGTTTTTGTTTTTGGAGGGGGGAAAGGCAGGGTAATTGGGGTTAAGTGATTTGACCAAGGTCACACAGCTAGTAAGTGTGTCAAGGATCTGAGGGCACATTTGAACTCAGGTCCTCCTGACTCCAGGGCCGGTGCTCTACTCACTGTGCCACCTAGCTGCTCCCATCCTTATAGTGTTGCTGTTACTGTGCACAATGTTCTCCTGGTTTTGCTCACTTCACTTTGTGTGAGTTCATATAAGTCTTCCCAGATTTTTCTGAAACCATCTGCTTGATTTATTTTTAACCAAAATATTTCCTTTATCCTGATTCTTGCCTCAAATAGAAGTTGGCTAGAAAAACAAAGAGATTCAAACCTCTGTCTAAATGTTGGAGACTTTTCTAACTAGGAGCTCTAAGTTAATGTGATTGTATTAATTTCTTTTCATTTGATATAAACTCTATGAAGAAGAAGAGACCTAAGGGCCATTATTTTGCCCTAGGCTAAAAAGTAAGCTACTTGCTTTAATAGGATATAGCTGATTAAATCAAGGGAGGGGAGGGAGGGAGAGAGAGGAGGAGAGAGAAGGAGGAAGGGGGAGAGAGAGAGAGAGACAGAGAGACAGAGAGAGACAGAGACAGAGAGACAGAGAGAGACAGAGAGAGACAGAGACAGAGACACAGAGAGAAACACAGAGAGAGACACAGAGAGAGAAGGGAAGAGAGGACCAACATTTGTGAAAAGATAAACACTAAATGTAGCACCCTTCTCCCACCCAGAGAGGTGATGAGAAAAGTATGGGAAGGATTCAGCTCTGCCTCTATTCAGCTGGTAGGAGGGAAAAGAAAGGATTTCTTACAGATCAGCCAGCTGTGCCCTCCACAGTGAAACCCACTTGCATGACAGAAGTATATAAAAGGAAAATACAAAAAGTAATTTAGAGAAAGAGGTAACAAGCAATTGCGGCATCAAGAAAGGTTTCACATAGAAGATGGGTGTTTGAGCTGGGTTTTAAAGAAAATAAAAGTTCCTAAGAGGCAAAGGTGAAGTGAAAGTGTATTCCTCTCATACAATACAGCAGAGAGCCAGGATGTGGAGTGTCGTGTGTGACAAACAGTAAGAAGGATAGTCCAGATTCACTCCAGAGTATAGGAAGGGGAATAATGTCTTTATAATAAATGTCATCACTGTGGGAAAGGTAGGTAGAGGCTGGGTTTTAAATGGCTTCAAAAAACAAAAAGATATTTATATATAATTCTGAAGGTAATATAGGGAGCCACTGAAGTTTACTGAGTGGGGGAGGAGTATAGCCAGGTCTATACTTTAGAGAAATCACTTTAGTAGTTTTGTTGAGGGAAGGTTAGAGCGGGGAGACATAAGGCAGGGAGGCTAATTAGGAGGCTATTGAAATGGTCCAGTAAGAAGTAATGAGAGAATGAGCTAGGGTGATGGCAGCATGAGTAGATAGGATTGGACAGATACAGATTTTCAACAAGATTTGAGAGCTTTTGGATGGGAAAGGAGAGTGAGGATTTGCTGATAACTCTAAGCTTGTGAACCTCAGTGACTAGATGGATAGTACAACTGATGTACGGAAATTTCGAAGTGACCAATCCGTGCTTAACCCATCTGTAACATTTGATAGCATTGATAACCATTTCATCCTAGATACTCCTTCCTCTTGAGCTTTTTATCTTTTGGTTGTCTTCCTCTCAGTCTCCTTTGCTGCATCTTCCTCTGGGTCATGCCCCTAAACACAGGTGTATCCCAAGGGTCTTTCCTAGGCTCTCTTTTTCCTCTACACAATTTTGCTTGGTGATCGCATGAGCAGGGGTGAATGATCATCACCAATTGCCTTTTGGACACACCTAATGGGATATCTCATAGGCATCTCAAATTCAACATATCCAAATCAGAAATCACTCTTTCTTCCCATAGCCCACCTCCTTTCCAAATTTCCTGTTAGTGGGTTCTAAAAAAAGCTGTATTGATGTGTTTTTGTTTACATTACAAACAGATCTCTCTCTCACTCACTCACACACACACACACACACACACACACACACACACACACACCCCTCTATTCTGTGAATGCTCACTTGAACAAAGTAAAACAACCAAAGAAAAACTATAAATAGTGACTTATCTGAAAGTGCGATATTCTACATCTGTAGGACCCCTCAACCTCTTTTTAAAAAGTGTTCTTAATGAGCGGAAATCTTTTCTCTCACTCCTATCCTTTACAAATTACTCATAACTTATATGAGTAATCAAGCAAAACAAATTCTCTCATTGGATATGTGCAT
The DNA here is from genome assembly GCA_028646595.1 of Phalanger gymnotis. NCBI lineage: Eukaryota > Metazoa > Chordata > Mammalia > Diprotodontia > Phalangeridae > Phalanger > Phalanger gymnotis. The sequence goes on from JAQQSZ010005454.1 coordinate 8,868, forward strand.
ATATATATGTGTGTGTGCATGTATATATATATATATGCATATATATATATATACACATATATCTGTCTCATTTGTTATTGTTGGGTTGTTTTTCAGTTGTGTCTGACTCTTTGTGACCCCATTTGGGGTTTTCTTGGCAGAGATATTGGAGTGGTTTGCTATTTCCTTCTCTAGCTCATTTTATAGATGAGGAAGGAACTGAGGCAAACAGTGTTAAGTGACTTGCCCAGGGTCACACAGCTAGTAAGGCCAGATGTGAACTCAGAAAGATGACTCTTCCTGACTCCAGGCCCTTCCCTCTATCCACAATACCATCTATCTCACAGTGCCCATATATCTCATTCTATAACCTAAATCTGTCACTTCTATCATCAGGTGGACAGCATGTTCTATTATCAGTATTTTGGAATCAGAGACAATCATTATATTGAGCTTAGTTCTTGTTACTATTAAGGGTATCATCATCCTTCTAGTAACTCAGGCTTGCAATTTCAGGGCCATTCTCAATGCCTCCCTCACACTCATTCCACATATCCAATCTGTTGGCAAGTTTCATCATTTTTGCCTTCACAACATCTCTCATAGATGTCCCTCATGCCCCTGGTAGAGGTCTAGACACTTCATACCTGATTATTTCAATAATCTTCTGTCTCCAATAGATCTTTTAGCCTCAAGTCACTCTCCACTCTAATTCAATCCTTTTTTTGCATTTTATAAATATATATGTATATCTATAATTATTTATCAGTCCTTTCTATTTTCCCTCCTCAAAACTGAATTAAAATAAAATAAAAACAAAACCGTCATAAAAATATGCAAAACAAATTCCCACATTGGCCATGTTCAAGAATACATGTATCTTTCTTGCATCTTGAGTCTATTCTCTCTGTCTCAGGAGGTGGATATCATTCTTTATCATCGCTTTTTTAGAATCCTGGGCGGCCATGCATTGATCAGAATTCTTAAATCTTTATAAGTTGTTTTTCTTTGTAACATTGTTGTTTTTATATAAATCATTCTCCTGGATCTGCTCACTTCATTCTGCATCAATTCATATACTGTTCCCAGGCTTCTCTGAGACTGTCCCTTTCATTGCTTCTTTTTTTAACAAATAAATTTATTTTTTATTTTTAGTTCACAACACGCAGTTCCACAAGTTTTTGGGGTTCCAAATTTTCTCTCCCTCCCTCTCCTTCCCCCTCCCCCCAAGATGGCATGTAATCCAATGTAGGTTCTACATATACCTTCACATTGAATTTATTTACATAATAGTCCAATCGTAAAGAAGAATTATGACCGATGGAATGAATCATGAAAAAGAAGAAATGAAACCAAAAAAGAAGGAAAAAAAAGAGAACAAATCGTTTGCCTCAGCCTGCATTCAGACTCCGTAATTCTTTCTCTGGATGTGCATGGCTTTTTCCATCATGAGTCTTTGGGAGTGGACTTTGAACCTTGCATTGATGAGAGGAACCAAGTCTATCAAAGTTAGTCCTTACAGATACCGTGTGTCTGTAATCATGTATGATGATCTCCTGGTTCTGCTCCCCTCACTCAGCATCAGTTCATATATATCTTTCCAGGTTGTAATGCAGTGCATCTGCTCCTCATTTCTTGTAGCACAATAATATTCCATTACATTCATATACCACAACTTGTTTATCCATTCACCAATTGATGGGCATCCCTTTGATTTCCAATTCTTTGCCACCACAAAAAGAGCTGCTATAAATATTTTTGTACATACTGGTCCATTTCCCACTTGTGTGATCTCTTTGGGATACAACCCTAGAAGTGGTATTGCTGGGTCAAAGGCTATGCACATTTTTATAGCCCTTTGGGCATGGTTCCAAATTGCTCTCTAGAATGGCTGGATCAGTTCACAACTCTACCAACAATGTTCCAATTTTTCCACACCCTCTCCAGCATTTATCATTTTCCTATTTTGTCATGTTACCCAATCCCTTTCATTGTTTCTTATAGAATAATAATGTTCTGTTATATTCATAGACCATAATTTATTCAGCCATTCCCCAACTGATTGTCAGATCCTTAGTTTCCAGTTCTTTGCCATTACAGAGAGAAAGACAGAGGGGGAGGAAGGAGAGGAAGAGGGAGAGGGAGAGGGAGAGGGAGAGGGAGAAGGAGAGGGAGAGGGAGAGGTTGTTAATAGCTTAGATTTCTTCCTTTGAAAACTGATCTGTTTGGAGTCAGAATGGAAGGAAACAAAGTAGTCGAGCTCCCTGTCCACAACTCCTCCAAACAGATCTATAGACAAAATCATGACAGAGGAATTCAGAAAAAGTCACATTGAGTCCTTTGTCCAGATCAGGTCAGCATAGGAAGACAGAGAGCTGCAGACACTGGAGACAGGGTCAGGGCAAGAGCACATGGCTTACCAAGCACTCCAGTGCCCAGGGAGAAGCTGTACACCAATACAAAACGAAGGATCCCAGACTACCACTGAGGCAGCTGCAATGGGGACAGGAGCCAACTAGTAGCTTTGTCACCCACTACCCAGTCACAGGTCATACATTCAGGATAGAATGAGAAGGGGACGTGTGCCCAGTGATGGCAGGCCTCAGACAGAGGAAGCTCAGAAGCCAGCATCAACAGCCACAGACCTTAGGCACAAAGCAGGATCTCACTCCTAGTATATAGTCTTGTATAGGTAAGGCAAGATTCATGACCTCAAAGACAACCATGAACATGGGTGTATGGTTTGGAATCGCAAAGTATAAGAGATTCTCTAGGTAGAAGGCAAAGGAAGCATAACATTTATTCAGACATCAGAGGATCAAATCCCAGAACCAATAACCCCAATTCAACATAACAGTAATTGTATTCCAAAACCAGTAAGTCTACCTCAATGTAACAACAAGGAAATTATAACACAGTGTTACAGCAAAGAACCAAGTCACCCTGTAACCTTTCCTCCTGCTGGGGCCTTCCTGTAAACACACATGTATCCCAACTGTCTGCTTGCCTGTGTTCTCTCCCCTCTCAGTTCTCTGGTCTCCACAGCTCTCTTGTCTCTGCAGCTTTATGGTCTCCACTCTCTGCTCTGCGCTCTCTCTGCAGCTCTGTCATCTCAGAATTCTTACTCCTTTTCCTTGGGCTAAATTCTGATTTCATAATGGCTAGCTTCTGGGTATATATATTCTTTTTAGGGCTTGAGGGCTTCACACGAATTCAGCAAAAGAGTGTAGGCCTGGGGCTCAGTACTTAGTAAGTAAAGAGTGTAGGCCTGGAGCTTAGCACCAGCACTAGTAAGTAAAGGGTGTAGGCCTGCCTACAAACAAACCTCTAATCAAGCTTCCCCCAACTAGCCCCATCTGAGGCCTATCGAATGGATGGGAAAGATCTTTAATCACTGATCAGCATCACATGTCCAGCCTGCAGAGGAATAACCTGAGTGAGAAACACAGATCAAAGGGGATCCTACAATTCTGCCACTCTGAACCAACAGTTTTTCAATGGGCTGATGAGGCCCATCAAACAGCAGTCTACTATTGCTCAGACTCAACCCCAGGTCAGGAACTTGTAGAGCTCAGACCAGGGAGGTAGCAATCAGATTTTGACCTGGATCAGACCACTTTGTGAGCACTGAAAATTTTCAAGTCCTCAGGCTTTTCCTGAGATCCTAGAATAATACAACACTCAATATTCCAAGAAAGTAGCATCAAGTCCAGCCCAGACCTTGCCTCCAGAAGTGTGACATAGCCCAGCCCTAATATCAAGTCTGAAGTCAGGAAGCAGGCTGGAAGAATAAGGAGCACTTGTGGATTTTTTGGCGTCATTCTCTTCCTCCCTGCTACCATAATAGCTCATTATGGTGGGCTTCTCTTCCCATTTAGTAATCACCAGATACCTAACAAATCTATTTTTTTCAGGTCCTTAACTTGTTTCTCATTTATCTTTTCGTTAGACTTGTCTAGATTTGAAAGGGGTCCATTGAGGTTCTTTATTATTATAATTTTACAAATTATTTCCCCCAGCAAATCAATTAGTGTTGCTTTTAAGTATTTACATACCATAATATTTGGTGGTATGTAGTAAGTATTGATATAGATTCTTTACCTATGGTTCCTTTAAGCATAATATAGTTTTCCTGATTATCTCTTTTTTATCATGTCTATATTCTGTACTTATCCTGTATGTACATATTTATTTGCATAGTGCCTCCCCTCCTCCATTAGAATTCTTGCTTCTTGATGTCAGGGATCTATCTTTGTATCCCAGCACTTAGACTAGTGTCTGGCACATAGTAAATGTTGAATAAATGTGTGTTGACTGATTGTTTGAGGGGTGAGTTTGGTAGAGAAAGAAAATGAGCTCAGTTTTGGATACGCTGGGTTTCAGATGCCTATAAGAAACTTCCACTTGGAAGTATATGACTGGAGCTCAGGAGAGAGACTGGAGCTGGATAGATAGATAGATAGATGGAAGAATCATCTTCAAAGAAATCATAATTAAACCCATGGGAGCTGATGAGTTCACCAAGAGAGAGTCTAGAAGAAGAAGAAAAGAGAGCCCAGGACAGAGCCTTTATGGGGATGAGCAGTGTAATGAAAACCCAGAAAGAAAATATAGCAGATGAGAATTGTTGACCATATCAAATGCTGCAAATAGGTCAAGAAGGAATGATAACTGAGAAAAGGCCACTAGATTTGGCAACCAAGAAATCCTTGGCAACCTTAATTTCAGTTGAGTGATGAGGTCAGAAGTCAGATTGCAGAGATTAACAGTCAAAGGAGGAGAGATACAAGACAATCGCCTCAGGGGATGGCAGGGTCTTGTGAAAGTTTTTTCAGAATGGGGGAGATTTGGGCATGTCTGCAGGCACCTGAAAAGGAATCAGTAGATAGGGAAAGATCCAAGATTAAAGGAGATAATTGTGGGGTCTATTTTCTAGAAAGATATGAGGGAATAAGAACAGGGGTACAAGTAGTGCTGACGGGTCACCTCTTCATCAAAAAATAAAGGATGTTGTCACT
>JAQQSZ010005455.1:0-13863 GCA_028646595.1 Phalanger gymnotis
GGTAACTATGTATTGGGATTTGAATCAGACAAGGTCTGTCTGTTGATGTTTGTAATTTGTTTGTAATTTGCTCTGAAGTTCAGGGTGCTGGCTTTTCCCCCTGAACTAAGTGAATGATATTTGTGTGCTGAATTAAAGTAAGCTTGCCAACCCCTTCACCTTGCTCTCCTTATTAAGGCAGATCAAAAGAACCTGTGCTTTTGCAGCGTGCTGGTAGCATGCTTGTTGTTGGGGTTGTGTTGGTCTTATACCCCCACAACAGCTGCTAGCCGGATTGTTGAAACACTCCTACTCTTATGTATAATTCAGATATCATAAGAACAGAGCAGGCCAGAAATGTTGTCTATGGGACTCCAGATGTACCAAGAAGAAAGTCAGATTTTAGTACAAGAAACAAAGCTGAATATTTTTTATCAGAGTTCTGTGATTTCATCATCATGGTACCTTGGATATCATAACATTGGGAAAGTTAATCTATTCAGCTTTGGTATTTCTCTGGAGCTGCTGGGTCCAAGGGTGAATGAGTCCATCCTCACCTCAGCCCCTCTACATATAGCCAGTACCAGACCATTCTTCATCCTATCTGGCCACCAGGGGCTTGTCCTCAAGGTGCATCTTGCTCTGCAGGCAGCTTTCTAGCTGTACTGAGTCTGCTCTGGCTCACTTTCCTAGAGCCAAGCATGCTACATTCCCATCCGTCCTGAGTCCTAAGAGGACTCTAATAAGGTAGAGGCATATGTTTCTTTTCTAATCCCATCATCTCAAGTTCCCATGGCTGTGTTCTCCCACTTTTACGTGTCACTGAGTAGTGCTCCAGTTCCATTTAACCAATGAATATCAATTCGCTTTTATAAAGAGATACTTGGAAGATACAGCAATAACAAAAGTACAAATATCCCCCACCACCATCACCCCTGTCTCCAGAAACATTCTCCTCTATCACATATTTGTTTCTTGGGAGGGTGAGTTCCTACACAAATCGGTCCCTCCAAGTTCTTGTGTAGAAGTGTCATGATTACCAGAGGAGTCCTTAAGGTCATTCTCCAAAATCACTTCTTGTTTCTCAAGTCATTCATAGTAATCTGGCTATAAAACATGGATACTGGGGCACAGGGATGCCCATCCTCCCTTTGCCAAAATGAAAAAAACAAAAGTTAATATAAGAACCCAATCCTGTATACAGAGGGTCACGTGATGGCCTCAGTGGGGAGGGACCAAGACTTCTTCCATTCCGGTATTGCCTTTCATCAGATGTTGTCAGGGAAGGAATGAAAAGACCCACTAAGTGCACAGTTGAAGAGAAAAGATTGTAAAAAAGACTAAGTTCTAGTAATGTTCAATCGAACAAGGCTTCTCCTAAATGTACGGTTGGCAGAATGGAACCATAACAGATGTCTATGCTTACTTCCATTATACATCATTACGACTGTCCTTGGAGCAGGTTCCTTAGTATCTCTGTGCATTAGCATCATACTGAGGCAGTTCTGATCATGCCAGACTTCTTACTCAGGGAACAATAGTCAAGCCAATATTATCATTGCTACTGGAAAGAGCATGCCACTCTATTGCCTCATGGCTTCAATCACTATTCCTGTGACTGCCTAGATAGAATGACAGGTCTTTCAGTGCAGGGACTGTTTAATTTTGGTCCTTGTAGCTCAGCCCCTAGCACAACACACAGTACATAACAATTACTTAATAAATGCTGATACTTAATAAAATGCTTCTTTGCTTCTATCACCAATTACTGCTGTGTGTTGTATTCTACTGATAGAATGCAAACTCCTTGAAGATAGGGCCTCTTATCACTTTTGCCTTTGGATCTCCAGTGGCTAGTATAGTGCCTGGCACATACTTTGCTAGAAACAGAAGCAAATTCTCTCTTGTGTCATCATCTTTTAGCTTAGTTAAGTAGTTTGTTGTATAGCTTAGTTAAGTAGTTTGCTGAGTTGACAAGATTAAAAAAAACACAACAAACTATCACTTTATGGTAAACTCTCTGAAGACTGAGCCCTTCTGAATCTAGTTAGGCAGGTCTTCCAATAACATGCACATAGTCTATCCTAAGAAGGTCTATACTCCAAACTGCTCCATTTCGATGGGACCTGGCAGAGGTTCAAAACATGGAAAAAATTTTATTGCAACTGTAAATACTGGTTTGGGGGACTTTTCACGTTGATTAATAGAGGAAGAAACTGATATAGGCACAAGATCTATGCTTAACGCAGAACGCAAATGTTTGAAAGATACATGAACTCTGAGTAGAGGGACGTATGATGATGGTTGTAGACTATGGATGAGAAAAGATCAAATTTACTAATGCAGAAGCCTCTATTCCCCTTCCCCCCAAAAAGGAATGTGGAAAGGAAAAATTGTTTAAGGCTATGACTCCCCTAAAAGCCTGAGCATCATGGAGTAGAGGTGACCCTGGCTTCAAGTCCCAGCAAGATTAAAGGGTCTGAGTGATGACTTGTATGTCTCTCCTTCGAAGACTAGCCTAAAGTTCAGAGAGGCTGATTGTCAGAGCTTTGGCCACTAGTTTTATTTATTCTTTTGTCCAAAAGCAATTCATGCCAATCATACACTAAGTCATACGTGGGGTTGTGATCTGTAGTAGTGAAAGGAGACCCACATGGATAAGATCATAGATCCTCCAAGTGTTGAAATTGAATTATAGCTCTTTTCCTGCATGTAGAGTAGACTTATTTTGCATTTGGGAAAAGGAGATAAGTCTGGATGTAAACAAAGAGTGACTCATGAAAACCATATTTAGAATCCATTGCAAAAAAACCAACCAGGAATCAAGGGTGTTTATTTTGTGATATACATGCCTGATGTCTGCCATCAGACCCTGTTCTTTAATGATCAGAAATCTGGATTAAACTCAGCTATTACAATTCAAACAGACAGCTGCAGCATGGAACTGACCACAGCTTTCCTCATTGTCTACCTGTCTGGTTCTTACGTCTGCATGTGTGGGCCCTGGGACAGTACCAGCCATCACTCCAACTGACACAGATGCTCAGCCACTAAATCCATGTATCCCTTGGAAGGCATGGGAGGAGGACACCCAGTTGAACTGTAACTAGAGACATTTTATAGGCCAATGCAAGCATCAGAAAAAAACCACAGGACACAATGTCCAATAGAAGGAGAGAATTAAAAAAAAAATACCAATGCTGAGGTAGCCACTGCCAGGAAAAGGAGTAAGGTGAAGTCAGGACAAGAAAAAAACATACTATCTGAGAACTTCCTGTTCTGCCTAATTATTCTTGCTAAGTGCTAATCCTAGGCTTTTCTATCTTTTGAAGGAAAACAATAATTATCAATGCTTTCTGAATTTTGATACCCTGGAATAAAACTCTGGTTGATTCACCCTAGTTATGGTTATGGACCTAGAAATCAAAATTGTATGCATTACGGTTGTATAGATCCTCTCATACTCAATCATTTTCTCTCCTGTATTTTCTCAGGTCTTGCAACAAGTTCTCAACATCACATACAGACTGCTTTGATTCCAGATACATTTGTCCCTTTCCTGTTATTTAGCTCCTCTGAATGCCCTTTTAGAAGTGCTAGGGCCATTCATCGCCACTTGTTTTTAGTTGTTCACAGAACTTCAGTATGAGAGGGGCATTGCAAGGACTCCTTCCTTATACAGCACAATCAGTTAAACCAGTAAGTAACCAGTATTAACTCTCTCCTCTGTACCAGGCATTGTGCTATGCACTAGATAAACAAAGATAAAAGTGAAACTACCTCTGTCCTCAAGGAGCTTATATTCTAAAAGAGAATCTAAGTGCCTCACAAGGAGGCACTGACTCCCTGGGTAATCTTCCTCCTTTGTGCCATGCAGTGTCTAGTGCTCTCTGTTACACTGACATTTGGTTCTACTTCCCTAAAATAGAGAATATGGCACAAGACAGTAAAACTGATCAGATGTACAAAAGAAATACAGGAGGTTATGAAATCTGCAGTGCAAGATGCTATTTTTTTGTATTAAGCTGTATTGGTAGCCTACATTAATTTCTCAAAATCTGTTTGAGTTGGCAGAGGTTTGTGGAAGATGAAGAAGTTCCTTTTGGAATAGAAAATTTAAAACACAATAAAGAGAATAATCAAGGATGTGAGTTGGCTTAGTACAATGGAAATAGCACTGGATTTGGAGTCAGAGAATCCATATTCAAATCTCAGCTCTGCCACTTGCTACCTGTGTGTTCTTGGGCAATAAGTGACCTCGATTTCCTCATCTGTTAAGTTAGAGAGGTGGACTAAAAGAGAATCTAAGGTCCCTTCCAGGTCTAAATTTAGGATCCTCAGATCCCCAATCTGCTATCCTCGTTCAAGATAGCAGATTGGTATTAGGCAGGGGTGTCCTGGATCCAGCTAACATGGGCTAATAAGAGCCACATGTTAAATTTTCAGTGCGGGTAGTTACGCTTTGGAAATTTGCAAATGTTACAAATCAGGGTTTCCTTTTATCCTTGTTGATTATCTACACTTAGGAAAGTTATGGAGAAAGAGTTAATAATTTATATTAAACTTGTATTGTGTATACATTACCCCCATAGAGAGCCAGTTGTTAAATATTTACCAACATGTCACTGGTAATGGCCAAGCTTAAAAATAATTCAGCATGTGAAGAAATTTTGATTTTGTCAGTGGATTAAGATAGACTTCCATTCATCTATGGCTTTTTAGACAGTCTTAGAAAGTTACATGATAATTTTACAGGTTAAGTGGGGCCCATAATCACTAGCTAAAAAGTTTCGGAGGTGGAATTGGAACCCAAGTCTTCCTGAGTGTATCACTCTAGCCACTATGCCATATTGCTTCCCCATCCATCTGTTTGTATCTTACCTCTTTGTATTTAAACACAACCAGAACTACTGTGCTGTAAGAAATGATGAGCTTGATGATCTTAGAAAAACGTCAGAAGACTTGCATGAAATAATGAAGAACGAAATGAGCAGAACTAAGACAATGTTGTATTCAGTAACAACATTGTTTTAAGAACAGCTTTGAGTGACTAAGTCATCTTGACTATTATAAATAACCAAACTGACCACAAAAGACATACAAAGGACATATTTGCATCCAGAGAAAGAACTGATAAGTAGAAGTATGTATAGAGTGGTTTTACACACACACACACACACACACACACACATTTGCATCTAATGGTAGACCTCTCTTGAGTGGGGGGAGGGAAGGAAAAAAGTTACATGATAACTTTATCATATTTTAAAAGGATTAGCAAGTTGTACATAATAGATTTACAGTTTCATGTACAATTATCTTTTTTTCCTATTCTACTATGTTATGGAAATGCATGTTTTATTTCTTAAGTTTAGGATAAAATAAATTTTTAAAAATTAATTAAAGCAACAAACACCCTCTCCCTTCCTCCCTAGGAATTAAAGGAAAAATACATAAAAGATGAAAATAAATATTTTAAGGAGTAGAAAAGTATTTAATGGAGCTCTACCATAGACAGCAAATACAAAGGTAAAGAGACTTAGAAAGAAGTGAAAAATCAAAGGAGAAATTACAGAAGTTTGTATAAACAGAGTAAAGATCAAGAAAAGGTCAAACAAAGATAAAGGTGCTATCTACAGACCCTATAAACTTGTATAAAGAAGAAAGGAAAAGAGAGTGGTGAGCTGAAGAGAGAAAAGGGATTAAGATGGCATGAAGTGAGAAACTATGGCTAATTGAGGAGTTCACTCTGGAGCTATTTTAAAAGCAAGAAGAGGTATGACAGGGGACAATGATATGAACTAGAGCTGGGTTGCTGGGGACAACCAAAAGATAAAGAAACAAGTGCTTTCCCAGTAGACAGCTCCAGAAGTGGGCAGTGCAATCTATTCGTTGAAGAGGAGAAGGGCCTGGGCTTACTGGTTTCCCTTTTGTGGTCTACAAACTTTTTGATGACCACTGGAGCTGACCTTTGGCTGTTGCTTTCAGTGACATGAGGAAGAAAGGTGAAAGACCAGTATAATGAAACAAGGATTATTAACAATAGTATATGAACAATGAGAGGGTTGATATGAGGAACTGGAGGCCACTGAGGGTACTAAACACAGCAGGAATATTACTCCAAATCTGTTAAGAATAGCTGAGGGCGTGATTCAGAAGGGACAGTGGTTTGTGTTGGAAAGCAAGAGATGGAAATTCACTCATTCTTTGATGAACATAAGAGAAATCATGTAAGATATCAATGACAAAGGTGGAAAGGGTGTTTATTATACTCAGATTAACGGGAAAAAAGGTTTTGATCAGATGAACAATAACTTTTTAGAGGCAAGGTGGGATGGGGGCATAGTGGTATGGTGGATAATGTGAGAATTGGAATCAAGAAGACCTAAGTTTGAATCTTCTCCCTGATATTTACTAGGTGTGTGACTCTGGGTAAGTCATATAACCTCTCTCAGCCTCAATTTCCTCTTGAATGAGTGAATGGGTAAATAAAATATTTATTAAGCATTTACTATATGCAAAGCATTGTGCCAATTGATGGGAATACAAGGAGAAGAGCAAGCTTTCAAGGAGCTAATGTCCTAATGAGGGAGATAATGCATATGGAAGGTGCCATTTGAAAGTCAGATTGGGGAGTTCCATAATCCTTAGGGGTGTTGCTGCAAAGCAGGTGGCAATGCTTCTTTTTAAATGCCATCTCCACTGATAAAGTCATTATTGCTTTCTGAAATTGAACTATTTGACATTGCCAAAGACTTTGGTGGCAAGCATTTTCTTTTCTGGGTAGTTATACTCGTATAATAGCTGTAACTATAGCACCCACAGGAGAGGCTGCCAGACTGCATCTTCATGGGGGTTGTTTTTCAGGTTGATGTTTGAGGGCACTGGACTGGAAGTATTGCTATTCCAAGAGCTCTTAGATTCAGATTCTAGGCTGCCTCCATCAGGGTCTTACATGGGGGTAATGGCTTGACTTACTTGGTACGTGCTGCCTCCTGTCTCTCCTTTGAAGCCTTACAGCTTCAGCTAGCTTATATTTGGTTGACAGCTGGTGGGGATGACTGGCTTCTTTTTCACAGGCATTGTTTTCCTGGATGTTGGCTGTGGAGGCTGGGCTGGAAGAAGGACTGGTAGTCCTGCTGCTTCCTGAGGCTTCTTTGTATCGGTGCAGTTAGTTAGCAAGTGTTGCTGATGGTAGTGAGGAGGAAGGTGGGACCCCTTTCCTCAGTGATTTCTCCCTTCCATACAGCTAGGTTTCAATCAGTGCAAATATGGAATCCTCTGACATGGCCACATGTATTTGAATATATACTATTTGAAGTTATAGTTATGTAAAATGTGTTTTTTTAATTACATTTATGTAAATATGTAGTTTTATAAAAAATTTATGTAAAACATAATTGGTTCTAGTCCAATGGAAATATGTGATACAAATTCAAACAATGTGACCAGTTTGAGGGATTTATATTCACACTGCTACAGGGTGTCCCTAAAGTCTGGACACATAGGCAAAAACGCATATTTTCAAGAAATGAAATGAATGAAATTTTTGACAACATTTTATTTAATTGGAATATTCACAGACCTTAGCCCCCTTGACTTCTTTTTCTGGGGTATGCTAAAGGAGAATGTGTACTCAATGAAAATCACAGATGCAACACACTTGACTGAGTGCATAAAGAGTGAATGTGCTAAAATTGACGGCAATGTGGAGTTGTTGCATCGAGTTCATGTGAATCTTGCAAAGAGCATCAACCTTTGCATCACAAATGATGGAAATCATATTGAAGATGTTATTTGTTAATATTCCAATTAAATAAAATGTCAAAACTTTCATTCATTTCTTGAAAAATATGCATTTTTGCCTGTGTGTCCAGACTTTAGGAACATCCTGTACATTGTTGTTGTTCAGTCATTTCAGTCGTGACCAACTCTTTGTGACCTCATTTGGGGTTTTCTTGGCAAAGATACTGGAATGGTTTGCCCTTTCCTTCTCCAGCTCATTTTACAGATAAGGAAATGGAGGCAAACAGAGTTATATGACTTGCCCAGGGTCACCCAGCTAAAGTTTGAGGCCAGATTTGAACTCAGAAAGATGATTCTTCTTGACTCCAGGCCCTATGCTCTATCTAATGCCCCATGTAGTTGCTCTAGTATTACTGGGGCCTATCAGTAATTGCTATGGGGACTGGACTCCAAGTGGGTCTGGGAGGCAATGCTATTCCCAAACTGTTGTGTTGTCTCTCCCTCAGAGTCTGAAGGGAGATAGTGTTCAAAGTGATTGTGCCCATGGTTTGATACATGCTGTTTCCTTTCTCTCCCTCAAGGTGGCTTACTGATTTTGCTAGTCCTTACAATTCATTATGTATTCTTTTAAAAAGAGATAATAATAGCCTCTTCCTCTATATACGCTTCTTATGCGATAATACATATAAAGTGTTTCACCAACCTTGGAGCACTATATGTTAGCTATTATTAATTAACTTTAAATTTTTATTGATATCCTTTGTTTTTGTATCTACTTCAATTCTGAACCTACCCGTTCTACTTTAACTACTCAGTGAAACATCCCTTCTAACAAATAATTTTTTAAAAGAAGACAACAGAGCAATTCTACAAAACTAAAACTAGCATTTCAAGTGAGTCTGGCTGTAAATGCAAAGAATGATGACGTTTTTAAACCATGCAAAGGAATATGTGAAGCTATTACTATAATCAGAACCTTCAGTTGGAGAGAGAGAGAGAGAGAGAGAGAGAGAGAGAGAGAGAGAGAGAGAGAACTGACAAAGCAAGTGAGGCAAGGCTGCCCAAGTGTGCGGTCTATTGACATTCTCCCAATACTAATTATTTCTCACATTTCTCCAGTGCTTTAAGGTTTCCAAAGCACTTTCCTCACCTTGACCCTGTCATGTTGGTAATGCATCTTTTTTCCTGTCTCCGTTATGATCTAAGGATCAGATCAGTGAAGTGATTTAACCCAGGGCCAAAGAGCCAGTAGACAGCAGGGCCAGAATTCCACTCTAGGCCTCTTGGGCTAAGGCCAGTGGTCTTTCTGGTACACTGCTGCTTCTCGTCAAAAAAGACTAATCAAAATCTAGGGAAATGAAGTGTAAAGATAAAACTGAGCCAGTAATATACAAGCTGAGTCCAGTTATGTCTTATCCCAATGACATCATTTTGGCAACAACAGAAGAGTCATTATGTCAGAGAAGCTGGGGCAAGAGTCAACAAAGAAAATGGGAAGCCATAAACATGGGAGATAAGAGAAATACAATACTATTGAAGATGTAAAGTGGGCAAAGAGCCTGTGGGAATTCTTGGCCTACACGTCTGTAAGAGAAAAGGTTGTGAAAATACACGGAGAGGTGAAAATGAAGGCAGTGGAAAAGAAGAAACATGTAAGGAAGTCAAAAGTCATTAGAGAGGCAATCAGTCAGTTAGAATTTATTATGAGCCTGCTATGTACCAGGCATTGTGTTAAGTACTGGAGATACAAAGAAAGGCAAAAAACAGTCTATTCTCAAAGAATTCACAGTCTAATAGAGAAGATGATATACAAACAGTTATGTGCAAATAAGACAGAAATGGGATAAATTGAGAGTAGTCAGAGGAAAGGCACCAAGGTTAAGAAGGACTGGGAAAAGTTTCTTGCAGGAGGTGTAACTTTGGTTGAGACTGGAAGGAAGCCATGGCAACTAGGAGGGTAAGGTGAAGAGGCTGAGAGTTCCAGGAATAGGAGTGAGCCAGTGAAAAAGCTCAAAGTTGGGAAATGGAGTACTTTGTTTGGGGAACAGCAAAGATCCAGTATCATTGGATCAAAGAGTACCTGGAGGAGAGTAAGTTGTAAGAAGACTGGAAAGGTAGGCAAGGACAAGGTTATGAAGGGCTTTAAAAGTTAAACAGTCGATTTTATGTTTGATCATAGGAGCAATAGGGAAGCACTGAAGTTTATTGAAGAGGGGGATAGTTCATTGAATAGGTAGCTAGGTAGAACAGTGGATAGAGAACCAGGGCTAGAGTCAGGAAGACCTGAGTTCACATCTGGCCTCAGACACTTGCTAACTGTGTGACCTTGGGCAAATTACTCAACTCTGTTTGCCTCAGTTTCCTCATCTAGAAAATGAGCTGGAGAAGGAAATGGCAAACCAGTCCAGTATCTTCGCCAAGAAAACTCCAGATGGGGTCATGAAGAGGTGAACATGACTGAAATGACTTAACAGCAACAACAAAACCCTAGGTAAATCACTTAACCACTTTTTGCCTCAGTTTCCTCATCTGTAAGATGGGGATAATTATAGCACTTACCTCCCAGGGTTATTGTGAGATTCAAATGTAATAATTGTAAAGTGTAAAATGTAGTAATTGTAAAGATAATTGTAAAGTGCTTAGCAAAGTTCCTGGCACATAGTAAGGTCAATATAAATGATAGCTAGTATTATTATTGTTATGACTTGATTGTTATACCCATTAGGAAAATAAATTTGACAGATAAACAGAAGATGGATTGGAGTAGAAAGAGGCTTGAGTGAAGGAGACAAACCAGTAGGCTATTTGCAAAAGGTTAAGGACCACTTGGGTGGTAGCAGTGTTAGAGGAGAAAACGGGATGAATTTAAAAGATGTTGCATAGGTAGAAATCACAAGATTTGGCAGCTGATTGGATTAGGTAGGGTATGAGAGAGTGTTGGATGACACCCAAGTCAATCCTGGGTAACTGGGAAGATGGTGGTACCCAATAAAGAAGTTAGGGAGAGGGAAGGGTTTGGGATGACCAACATTGTCAAAGGACACAGAGAAGTCAAGTATGAATATTGAGGGGAAAAAACCATTAGATTTGTCAATTAAAAGAACAGAACAAGATCTTTTGTCAATTTTTTGCCAATTTTCTGGTATGTTAAGTATCTCTCCTTCAACTAGATGTATAGTCCTAATTGTTGATGGATACCTTCTTTATATCCATATATGACCTTCTTTACATCTATGAAAGAACAGGGAAAAAACTTCGTTATATGGCACCTTCATATCTGCCACTGGAGGAAGCACTAGTCACAATTGATTGGAGGATGATAGATTTAGTGCTGGAAAAGACCTCAGATGCAGGTCGTTTTACAGCCTATTCATTTTACAGATGAGGAAACTAAGTCACAGAAAGGTGAAATCACTTGTCTATGGTCACACAGCTAATGTTGAGGTAGGGTTTACACCCAGGTATTCCTGACTACATTTCCTATATTCTAATCACATTCTGTCTCTAAAATTTTTGCATCCCAAATTTAAGAAGACAGAATAGGACAAACTTTTCATTCCATCTGACCATATTCAAATACCACTGAGAAGGAATGGTCCGCTTAAAAACCTATTATAAGAACAACTCTTACATAAGTAACTACTGGGTGTAGAAAACTGTGCAAGATATTGGAGTGGAGAAGGAGCTTAGAGAAGGTCCTGTCCCTCCCTTCAATGACTTTACAATCTAGAAGAGGAATAAGACATGACCACAGATAGCAATAATACATATTACATTGGACATGTACAAAACCAAGTGCTTTGTGAGTTCTGAGGGTGCAAATTATCATTGAGGGAATAAAGGAAGTCCTCATGGAGATACTAGTATTTGAGTTAGTCTTTAAAGGGAGTAGGAATTTATCAGGCAGAGAAAGGGAGTGAAGACAGTCCAGGCCTAGTGAACTGTGTGAGCAAAGGCATGCAGGTGGGAAGCATAGAACACTTTCAGGTGGCAGAGCTTCATCCTATTTGGCTAAAACATGGCATATATGGAAAAGAGTAGAATGAATCAATAAGCATTTATTAAGCCCTGCCATGTGTCAGATGCTATACTAGGTATTAAGGACACAAAGACAAAAAATTAAATGATTCCTCATCTGAGGGAGATTACATTCAATTGCGGGAGACATGTGTTCCCATAAGTATACACAGAATAGACACATCTTGGGGGTATCAGGAAATGCTTCATGTATAATGTAGTGTTTGAGCTAATTCTTAGACTCATTGAGAGGGACTTTCTGAGGCGGAGGTGAAAGAATGAATCCCAAGTTTGGGATCAGCCAGTGCAGAAGCATGGAGATTGGGGTCTAATGAGAGAGATAACATTAAAACAACTCTTTCATTAGACTGTGAGCTCCTTCAGGGCAAAACTGTCTTTTGCCTTTCTTTGTATCCTTACACTTAGCACATTGCCTGGCATATAGGTACTTAATAAATTCACTACACCATGCTGGATTTCATATATGTACCTTAGGATCACAGATTCAGAGCTGGAAGAGATGTTAGAGGTCATCTGGTCCAACGTCCTCATTTTACAGTTGTGGAAACTGAGGCCCAAAGAGGTTAAATACTTTGTCCAAGGTGCCACAAGTAGGAAGTGACAGAGTCAGGACTTGAACTCAACTCTTCTAACTAGTATACTTTCAATTATACTGTACTGTCTCTCATATTAGACAGAGGACTCAACAACATGTTTTTTGTAAATATTTATTGGATTGGATCGTTAGATTAGTGTGAATCCACTACTTGCCCCTTAAGGTGATAAGATTGGATGAGAAGAATTAAGAAGCTAGTACAATAGAAAGTAGATTGTTAAGGCAAATTCCACGGATAGGATTTAACCTACAGTAGATTTGCAGAGTCAATACTGCCTAGTGGGGAAATAGACTTAAAATGCTGGTGGTATATATATACACATATATATGTATGTATATGTATATGTATATATGTATGTATATGTATGTATATATTTGTTTTTTATTTTTAGTTTACAACACTCAGTTCCACAAATTTTTGAGTTCTAAATTTTCTTCTCTCTCTCCCTCTCCCCCACCTTTCCCCCTAAAAGGGCATGTAATCAGATACAGGTTCTACATATACCTTCACACTGAACTTATTTACATGATAGTCCAGTTGTAAAGAAGAATTATAACCAATGAGATGAATCATGAGAAAGAAGAAATTAAACCAAAAAGGAAGGAAAAAAAGAAGAGACCAATTAGTTTGCCTCAATCTGCATTCAGACTCTATAATTATTTCTCTGGGTATACATAGCTTTTTCCATCATGAGTCTTTTGGAGCTGTCTTTGAACTTTGCATTGATGAGAAGAGCCAAGTCTATCAAAGTGAGTGTAGATACCATGTGTCTGTAATTGTGTGTAATGTTCTCCTGCTTCTGCTCTCCTCATTCAGCATCAGTTCATATAAATCCTTCCAGGTTGTAATGAAGTTCCTCTGTTCCTCATTTCTTATTGCACAATAGTATTCCATTACATTCATATACCTGCAATTTGTTTAGCCATTGTCCAATTGATGGGCATCCCCTTGATTTCCAATTGTTTGCTACCACAAAAAGAACTGCTATAAATATTTTTGTACATACTGGTCCATTTCCCACTTGTGTTATCTCTTTGGGATATAACCCTAGAAGTGGTATTGCTGGGTCAAAGGGTATGCACATTTTTATAGCCCTTTGGGCACAGTTCCAAATTGCCCTCCAGAATGGCTGGATCAGTTCACAACTTCACCAGCAATGTAACAGTGTTCCAATTTTCCCACATCCTCTCCAGAATTTACCATATTTACCATTTTCCTGTTTAGCCAAACTGACAGGAGAGATGTAGTACCTAAGAGTTGTTTTGATTTGCATTTCTCTAATCAGTAGTGATTTAGAGCATTTTTTCATGTAACTATAGATATCTTTAATATCTTCCTCTGAAAACTGCCTATTCATATCCTTTGACCATTTCTCAATTGGGAAATGACTTGTATTCCTATAAATTTGACTCAGTTCCCTGCATATTTTAGAGATGAGGCCTTTATCACAGACATTGGTTATAAAGATTTTCTCAATTTTCTGCTTCCCTCCTAATCTTTGTTG
>JAQQSZ010005456.1:0-13863 GCA_028646595.1 Phalanger gymnotis
TTGTCTTTGCTGTTTGTGGGTTGAGAGGTCTGGTGGATGCCACAGCTCAGTAATTCAAGATACTAGGGCACTCTCCGCTCCACTCCTGGTCTCGTTGGTTTGTGGTCTGCCGCGCCGTGCCACGCGCACTGGGCTCTGCTTGGCTCAGTTCCGCTCTCCTCAGTTGGGAGCTGGGAGTTCCGTGCGGGACAGACCTTACCCCGAGATCATCCAGGCTGTCCTGGGCTGGAGCCCTGCTTCCCTCTGCTACTTTGTGGGTTCTGCAGTTCTAGAATTGGTTCAGAGCCATTTTTTTATAGGTTTTTGGAGGGACTTGGTGGGGAGCTCACGCCAGTTACTGCTTTCCAGTCGCCATCTTGGCTCCACCCCCAGTTCCATAAGCTCTTGACAAACATTGTTTACAATATTTTCTCATTAGTAGTCTGTCATATCTGGGGTTTCACGTGTTTTATCAGTTGTTATGGACATATAACATTCTCAAACTGTACCATATAAGTGTTTATTTTATTATTTGAAAACCTAACAGCAAAATAACTCAATCAGGCTTTTAAACAAAATGGAGTTGGTTATGCTAAGTTAACTTACTTCATCTCATTATAGCTTGTATGAGACGAAGAGTGAAGTGAGCAGAAGGAAAAACAGTGTATATAGTAACAACATTGTAAAAACAAACAACTTTGAAGGCCTTGAAAGCTTTTGTCAATGCAGTGACCAACCATGATTCCAGAAGACCATAGATGAAGCCTGGTACCCAGCTCTTGACAGTATAGTGATGGACTTGGTACAGAATGAGACACTATGCATACACATTTGTTAGAAGGGTTTTGATTTTTGCTTTTTCAGTGTTGGGGATGTGGGAAGGAGAGAAAATTGATTTTTATAGGCAATGTAAAAACAAAATGTCAATAAAAATTACTTAAAAAACAAAAAAAAAGTAGTAATGGCAGTATGAGATAGGAATTGTGAGTAGCAGAAAAAAGCTAAAATTTGACTCCATTTTGTCTACAGTTCTCTGACTTGGCCTTCACCCTGTTTGTATTGAGCCCCCACCCTGTTTTCTGTTTTCATTGCCAAAACAGCAAAAATGGTCCTATCTATTGGGGTGGGATTACATGAGATAGCTAACCGAATAAGAGCGATTTCTGTACTAGCCCAGCAGCAGGCCTGTCCAGTCAGAGGATATCACATGCAGTCTTTCTACCTCACTATCCCCAGCAACAACCCTATCCAATCCTAAGGTACCCCATACCCAGTTCTTCTTCTGGCCAAATTGAAATCTATATAAGCTTTGCCTTCTTGTTTCCTCAGGAGTCTCTGTGTGTGGGTGAGGCTCCCTTTGTGGCAAACTCAATAAATCCTTGTTGGTTCCTAAATTTATGGTATTGGGTTTGGATTCTAATTCTGGTTTGTGGCAGTACCAACAATTGTACCCACAGTAGGCTTGAGGCAACTGAGTAGCTTATAGGTCTTTGGAGTCTTCAAAATAGTATTTGCCATATACCTCTATGTGCCATCTTTATAGTAGAAATACGAAATACCAGTCAATTTTTTGACATAACTCGAGGATGTTGTTAAATCCTTACATCTCCTGGACGTTACCATCATCTGCAACAAAAATTGGTACAACAACTAAGAGGTGGTGGTCTCTGCATATAAGTTCATTGTGAGCACTGGCTCCCAGGATAACCAAATGTCCCACGAAATGATGTTTCTTCTTATTTTTGCATACATGATGAAACCTACTGCCAACTCCTTTATTCACATATCTGAGGAGAACCGATTATGTAACCCCTTCATTTAACTATAATTCATGTCTTTAGTTTTCATTTATGGCAAGAATTTCAATCTGGGTGTTGTTCAGTTATTCCAGTAGTATTTCACTATTTAGACATGTGTGATTGGACAAAGGTAACAATTTAAGAATGATGAGATAAATTAACATTCGTAGATGGTCTAAGAACTGTGATTATTAGCATTCTGTGCTTTTTTGTCTCTCACTGCAGAAGTGGAAAAGAGACCTAACAATATCAACTCCCCTGAATTTTATCAGTTCCATGAGTGGCCAACCTTTTGTTGCTAAGCTTCTTTTTTAAAAACTTCAAAAAAGTAATTTTAATGAGTGAGTTTTATTTTCTGTCTCACAAACCCTACCACTGAAAAAACCCTTGTAACAAATATTCATGGTCAAGCAAAACCAATTCCCACATTTGTTATTTCTAAAAATATTTGCCCCATTCTGCTTCTTGAGCCCATCACTTTCACAAGTTCTTTGGAATCATGATTAGCCATCATGTGATCAGAGTTCTTGAGTCTTTAGAAGTTATTTACAATGCTATTAATTGTATAAATTGTTCCGGTTCTGCTCTCTTCACTCTGTATTAATTCATACAAGACTCCCTAGGTTTTTCTAAAACTAGCACTTTCATCATTTCTAATTACATAGTATTTATTGTTCTTTTATATTCATATGTCATAACCTGTTTAGCCATTCTGTAATTGAAGTTGATGGGTCGCACTTTAGTTTCTAGTCCTTTGCACCTACAAAAACAGCTATTATAAACATTTTTGTACGTATCAGTTAAGCCTCTCCATCTTGAGTGGGCCTGGTGTTCAGGTAGCATACAGTTTTTCACCCAGGTCATATCAAAGCTTTTTCATTGTTGGAACCAGCTAAGGCCTATACTTTGCTGCAATAGCCTTCAAGTACCTAGGTTCACAAAATACTAAAAAAAAAAAAAGCCATGGAAGGCTCTGAGAAGGTTGGATAGCTCTTCTTTGAAGACTGTACGGTACAATTTGAACAAAAATCATAAAAGATGAAAAAAGGCATGAGGGGTGGCAATCTGCATTAATGACAACTAATGAGATGATGGATCCATTGAAGTATAAAAAGTTGGGCATGCTGACAAAAATGTGAAAATGCTTTATAGTTGATTATTTAAATCTTGTTTATCAATAACTACTTTTTCCTTATTTCAATTTACTTGATTTTAGGTTTCTGGATCAAATAAAGGGAACATACCAGTGCTTTTGAGGGAAACACTTATTCCCATGATAGGAAGTTTTTTTGTATACTCTGATAATAAAGTATTTGCTATCTTTTTGGATGGTATTTCTCTAACCCTAATTTGGAACTTCAGTTCTTTCTTCAAAAAGAGACAGGTAAATATATTTCAGGGAAGTCTGCCTTTTTTATTCTGGATGTCCAGCAATGTATGTATCTTCAGTATTGTGTGTGTAAAAATATTAGGACATTTCCCCCGACTACTGTCTTTCAATAGAAACCCCAAATTGAATTGAACAGAACCCTAAACATTAAAAACCTCTGGCCTCTGTAGCCCTACTCTTCAGCAAATGCCATTGAAACCCCTCTTCCTTGGTATTACCACACTGGAGAATGGGGAGAGAGGGAGACTTTTACTTGTCTGGAACAGCAAAAAGAAAGGAGAGAAATCAGTTCTGTCCTCTATATGGGGTGGAAGAGAGAAGAGAGTTCTCTTTTTAGACTGGGACAGTGGCAGAGAAAATATTCCTGGCTTTCAAAGTTCCAAGGCATAAGTTTGGATTCATTTTCCCATATGAGAAACTACAGTATTGTAATTCAGTAGGTAAAATAATCTGGAGTGCAACTGAAGACCTAAACATTGTTTATAACTTATTTCTATGAAAAATTGTTTTCAGTATTAAATTACCAAATAATTTTTCAAACATCATTTCACTGGACCTGGGTTCAAATTTTACTTCAGACTCTTAGCTGTGTGATCTTGAGTGAGTCACTTGACCTCTATCTGCCCCAGTTTCCTAATTTGTAAAATGAGGATAAGAACAACCCCTACCTCTCAGGGTTTTTTGTGAGAATCAAATGAAGTTAGGTTTGTTAAAATACTTTGCAAACTTTAAAGTGCTCGCTATAAATGCTAGCTTTTATTGTTCATAAATTGGGAACAATGTATATTCATAATTGGAATGTGGACTGGTAATGTCCATTCTTCTACAAAAAACAAATAATAAAGAAACACAAAGAAACATTGTAGTGTTAACTCTGCTTCTTTTATAAAATACAGAAGCTATGGAAGAGACTGTGCTTTCTTGATTTCTTTTGGTAGTAAATTGAATTAACTTCATTTTGCTTCTCTTTGTTGATTTATTTCAGTGCAAGGATAATTTATCAAAATAGTGCCCACATCCCGGGTGAAAGCATTAATTGTGTTTAAATTATCTGCTAATTCTTTGCTGATTCAGTTACTTAACTGAATATTTCTATATTGATAATTATATAAAGTAGGAATATTTTTTCAGCTTTAGATTTATGAAGCTTTTTTATCTTTCCCCTCACCTTAAGATAAATCAAGGTGTCACCTTGGGTTGGTGTAAATTAACTCTTCCAGATGGACAAGATCAGTTAATTCAAATTGAACATCCTGGACAATTTGAAAGGTACTGTAGTAAAACTTATCTTTTCCTCCATATGTTGATGTTAGAAAATGAAAATTAACATTTTTTTACTTGTCTGTCAAAAATGAATTTATCATCTAGTTGTTAGCAGCTTCCCAAAGTAGATATTGGTAAAAGAAAGCATTAAATACCAGCGCCTTCTCTTATGTTGGCAAATAGTGTTATGAACACATGAGCCTTGCTGAAATCAAATATTTATGAATCCCAACTAGTTTTCAACATAAGAGAAAGGGAATGGTCTTCATCAAGCTATTAGGTGTAAGTAATCTGTGTTTTAGTACCAGTTCACTATTTTGAAATATGGGGTTTATTAGAACATCTAAATAAGCAAAACTTTACACAATTCAACTTGCCTATTTTTGTAGAAAAAAAATGTAGAGTAGATATTGGAAGGAATGGACTGAAATTTCTGAAAATTAAATTGGCCACTTAGGTGTTATTATTCTATTAGTCCCAATGGAGAAAGATCCTTAAAGTCATCTTACTGTAATTATGCCTTGTCTCTTTTTAGCCTACATAATGCCATTGGTAATTACATTTTTTACTGCGTTTTAAAAGTGTGTATGTTTTAAGTAGCCACAAGAGAATGCTTATCTAATTTTTTTCTCTGCTGATTTTGTTTTAGTTTTAGCATTTGTTAATTTTCAAGGCACTTGCTCCTTCCAGAAAGAAAAGAGGTAGCTGGATGCCATTGCTTTTTTGTCCAGTCTTTAAAGCCACATCTCCACATTTATTTAATAAATTCAGTGAGTCATGTATTACTGATATTTATATGCACTGATCAAAAATTTCCCACTTAACACTTTTTCTGCTTTTTCATTACCACTTTTTCCCATATGGTCTGCAAGAGTAATTTTCCATTCTCTGAAATAGATAGTTTCAATGATTTCCTTTCCTAATCACTTGTATTCATCCTAGGTATGTGGCAACAGTAATAGCTTGGTGCAGGAGTATGACACAGACTAATCCACAGGAATTCTTCACATATCCTTCGTCATCACCCATTACTGAAGAAAACTGGTATTCATGCTAATTTTCTACATACTTTATTTGTCTAGGGAACATATCCAATATTGAAAGCTTGAGAACCTGAATTTGTGAAACTAGGGAAGGTTTTTTTTATTTTCCCTGAGTAAACTATCTATTAGTCTTTTTTTTCTTTTTTTTTTTTTGGTTTTTTGGCAGGGCAATTGGGGTTAAGTGACTTGCCCAAGGCCAAACAGCTAGTACATGAGTCAAGTATCTGAGGCTGGATTTGAACTCAGGTCCTCCTGACTTCAGGGCCCAGTACTCTACTCACTGAGCCACCTAGCTGCCTTATCTGTTAGTCTTAATTTAAATCTGGTTGTCTTATCATTTTTCACAACTCATTGAGGCTGAAAAATATAGAACTAGGCTTAAACAGAAGTGTTAATATTATCATTTAGCATAGCTTAGTAATGGAGTCCTCATACTAAAATGCTTGGTAGCATAAAGCTGTGTGACATACTTATAATTTTTTATGCCAAAGTTTAAGAGATTATAAAAACAATCTGAAGGCTAAGGGCTTTAAACCAGAAATCTAAAGTTTTCTTCAGTTCCAAATCCTACAGTCATATGATTGCATGCATTTTGCCTTCATTAGGGAAATCCCAAATACTAGTTGAAGTACCAGATGTTCTTAGAGACTGTGATGTGATTGTCCTACCTAAAATCAATCGGTAAATCACCAAGTACTGAGCCCCTTGCCCACTGTTTTTATAGGGGTTTTATTTGATGCAAAAGAAATAGGAGATACAGTCCTTCTTCCTGCCTCTTACTTACAGATTATCTCTAGTTAGAAAGGCAAAACAAACACTGAGAGAAGAATTAGATGCACTAGGAGTCGAGAAGGGAGAAAGCAGCTTAAGCTGGAAAATTGGGGTGAAGTTTCAGAGTTTGCTTGACCCTGAAGATAAGATTTGAATAGGTGGAGAGGAAAAGGTATTTTTTTGAAGGTGAGAGCAACAAAATGAGCATAGCCTTTAAGGCTAACAGTTAGGAACAGCTTAACTGGAGTGAAAGCTTCATGGTGGAGTCTGATTAGGAGGTGGAGGTAAGATTAGATAGAAGAGATTGCAACGGATGATAGAAAACCTCGAAAGCCACAGAGAGGAATTTGAAGTAGAGTTACTGGAGCAAAATCGTGACATTTGTTGATGAGCTAATTGTTGAAGATTATTGTAGCAGGAGGATGAAAGATGAGTTGGAAAGGTGCCATTGGATTCAACAATATCAGGTAGAAAGCTTTTCACAGTCATCAGCGTGAGATCCTTTGGACCAACCTAGATTGGTGACAGAGTACAAACATGGACCTAATTCCTCCCATATTATAGGTAAATCACTCATTCTTAGTAGGTCAAAATAAAAGAAATCAACAAATTTATTGAGTTTTCACCCACTAAAACTTTCTCTACTCAGGATGTAGCCTTCTGCTGGCTCTATGAATCCAGAAGTAGCTGGAAAAAAGAACCTTTTTAATAGCAAAGAAGCCTGCTGCCTTCTCTACCCATTCTCCCCAGCACCATCCTCAGCAACCAGCACAAAATAAAGACTAAAACTGATCAGTCATTCAAAAGGAAAGGAGTCCTTTGAATTAACTAGATAGCTATATCTTTTATATGGTATATATAGCTATATAACTAGATAGCCATATCTTTTTTATGAAAAATTACAGGAGACAGAAGAGAGAAGAAAAAAATTTAAAGTGAAGAAAAAAATCAGAGATGGCAGTTTGTAGTTGAATCATTTCAACCCTATCTGACTTTGTTGACCCCATTTGGGATTTATGTGGCAAAGATAATGGAGTGATTTGTCATTTCCTTCTCCAGACCATTTTACAGATGAGGAAAGTGAAGCAAACAGGGTTGTGACTTGTCCAGTCACACAGCTAGTAAGTGTCTGAGGCCAGATTTGAACTCACAAAGATGAGCCTTCCTGATTTCAAACTTGGTGCTCTATCCGTTGTCCCACTAGCTGCCCTAGAGATGGCAGCAATGGGCAAGTTGGAAGCAACAAAGATGCGTACCCAACAATGACATTGGACCAGTTGTCTGCTATGGAGAAACATAAGAGAGGCATCAGTGAAGAAATACAATATAGGCAAATGGCCACCAGAATTTCTGCTCAAATAATCACTTTTAAGAACATATCTACTTCTGCTGGTTTTGGAGGGCAAGAGAGAAGGAGTAGGCAAATAGCCACCAACATTGTATATAACTATATTCAAATTGAATACAACAGTAGGTTTGAAAGGCACAAGAAATCTCTTCTCTGCATGAGTAAGGACAAATGGCTTTCTTTGCTGTACCTCAATATTGTTACAGTCTACATGCCTGTCACTCTTTCTTCACTGATCCAACCAGCAACCAGGGTTTTATTTATAATGTGGAGTGTAATTACAGAAGACATAGCATAGAAAAAATTGATGCCTTGTGCATGTCCTACATAGGATTTGCCACTTAATTGTGTCTTTAAAGATCTGATTTTACTCTGTTCTTTATGAGAAAACAGCATATAAGTGAACAGTAAAATTGAAATTAAGGATTTTTTTGAGAAATCAAGTTTCAGTAGATACTCATATCCATTCAGCCTTAAGTCTCACTTTATCTGCATTAATACTGTCACAGTAGTTGGTACTGTATAACCCTGAAAAGATCAACAAAAAGATTGTTTCTCAGATTCTGTTAACAAAAAAGTAAGTGTACCTTTTGGAAAGATTTCTCTCAAAAGAAGTTTTTTAAAGTTCTGCCACTTCTGCCCTTATCTATCTAGAAAATGTTACTGTTCAAAGCAATGTATTTCCTGAGGTGTTAGGCTTCCCAGATAGCAGTCACTTTATTGTTCATGCAAACTCCTCTATGAGTCACTCCTGGGAATGCAAGGACATATAAAACCTGACCTCACAGAAAAGCTAAGTAATAAAAGATGTATCAGGTAACAGTTAATGATAATAGATATGTCATATTCAAAACTATGTACATATGACTCCTTAAAAAATAAGGATAATATCTAATATATTTGAAACTGTGTAAAATTGGGCAAAAACACATTAGCGAAATAACCATACAACCTTTTAGTTACAAACTTTAAGGGGAGGGCGCAAGGAAAAAAGCACTTACTGTATTAAGCACTGCTACAAATACTACCCCATTTGATCTTAATTTATTCCCTTTTCTCCTTTGTTGCAGGTCTGTTACTTCTGAACTTGAAAAAATACAGAAATTTAACTGTATCCTTTCAAAATAAATTCTTATTGTACATCATTCCTACCTTTTCAAACTAGGCCAAATTAATACTTTCTGAATGTGACACTAAACTACTACCATTGTTAACATTTTATTGGATTTTATGATCCTGAAAAGGTCATGCATTACTATAATTCCCTCATTTTGAGGAAACTAAGGTCCAGATGAAAGAGTGATTTGCCTGTCACACAGATAAGTGGCAGAACTGAGATTCAAATCCACGTCCTCTGATACAAAATCCAGTATTTCCACAGCACCACATTGCTAGACTTGATAGAAGATAAGCAAACAGCTTTGCAGTTTTTAAAGTACACATTGTAACTGTTTTTCTTAAACATTTTTGTTGACTTAAGAAAGTTGCATAACACTGCTGTACCTTTCTTTGGGTTCAGGTTAAGCAGAGTCACTGTATTCAGAGGTAGAAGTTAACTCTGCTGTAAAACTTGTCACACACACACACACACACACACATATATACAAACATATACACCCACATACACATGTGTATGTGTATGTGTATTTTTTCTTTTTACTCTGAATGATGACAACAGCCCTTGAAGACATGCCCTGGGCTTCTGACCCTTTCCTATTCATTTCCTCTTCACATAAGTATGTGTTATTCTTTAGTGAGTATCTGTTCTGCCAAAATGAACACAATCTTCTTTATAAAATAAATTTTTATCTTTTTTTACATTTCCTAATGTATCCTTCCCCTCCCCCTCATAATAAAGAATTAAAAAGTAAAACAGCGAAACTTAACCAACACATGGGAAAATCTGACATTATCTGTAACTTACCATACTCATAGTCCTCTAGCTCTGCAAGGGAAGAAAGTCCCATATGTCTTTTGCTTGGAGCTAAGCTTAGTCATTATAATTGCCAGCATTCTGTTTCAATTATTTTATTTTTATTCTTCCCATTTACATTATTGTAATCATTGTATACATTGTTTTCCTGGTTCTACTTACTTTACTTTTTATCAGTTCATAGAAATCTTCCCATGCTTTTTTGTATTCATCATATTTAATTCATCCTTTCTTCATCATGATAATATTCCATTACGTTCATGCTCCACAACTTGTTTAGCTATTCCAAAATCAGTAGGTGTCAGATGTCCTTGTTTCTAATTTTTGCCACCACAAAAAGTACTGTTATAAATATTTCTGTGTATAGAGACCTTTATTTTTGTCATTGACCTCCTTGAGGTATATGTCTAGCATTGAGAATCTGTAGCTCAGAAGGTATGGGTATTTTAATTGCTCTCTTCACATAATTCCAAATTGCTTTCCGGAATAGATGGACCAATTCATAGCTTCATCAACAATATGCTGGTATCTTTCTGTTTCTATAGCCCTTTCAGCATTGATTATTCTTATACTGTGTCACCTTTGTAATTTTGCTAGGTGTAAGGTAAGACCTCAAGGTTGTTTGATTTGTATTCTTGGCTTGCCTGCTGTAGTTTGCCAACCCTTGAATCTTAAGAGCATTGTTCCATATGGTTGTTAATACTTTGCAGTTCATTTGGGAGTTGGTTTTTTTTTTTCATGTTCTTTGACCACCATATCCATATTGGGGAATGCCTTTTGGTCTTATAAATTTATTTGTTCCTGATATGTTGTCTGTCAGATCCTTATCAGAAATATTTTATTGAAAGATTTTTTTTTCTCCCCAACTCATCATTTCCTTTATCCTACGTGCACTGACTTTGTTCATTCTTTACACATTTTTTCCATTTAATTAAGAAAATACCTTTGCATTAGTTAGAAAACAAATCATCATTAACCTAAAATTTTGGTGGTTTTGTTTCTTTATATAAAAAGAACATATATACAAATTATAAACAGATTTCACAGATTCTCTTTCAGCCTCTTTCGAAGTTTCCTGAGGTTTCTGTGTTATATAACAGTCAAACAAAAGCATAAATTTCAGAGGCAGTTTGTAGTCAAAAGACTTCTAAAAATGAAATGTTTACAGAAGAAAGAGTTCCTTAACTAAACAACTTAGTTTTATTGGAGAATGACAGCGTCCTAAGTCAGATTTCTACTAAGAAAAATGAGCAGTCTTCTGATATTTCCAAATCCAGATCTTCAGAAGCCTGTAGCTTTTTTGAAGAAGTAAATAAAAAGAGTGTATCAGTAGCATTGAAGAAAACCTCAGAAATCCTTCAGGATATTGAATCTCTTCTAGCCTATGCTAAAAAGTAAAAACTAAGTAATTTTTTTTTAAAGTAAAGATTTTTTAACTACATCAAATTCTTGAAGTTGTATTTTGTTGATACAAATGACTATCCTCAAGATAATTGTCTGTACACAGGATTATTAAATGGGAAAATTTATTCCTCTTGAGCTGGCAGTTCAAATGTGGTGTGAAAATTTGTTAATGTCATTTTATTTCACACTGCTTATAAATATTTTTGTAAGAATATGCTAATTAATGTAAGCTAAATTTGAAAATGCTTTTTTTTTAAAGTAATCATGAACATCCTGTTGTTTCAAGGAATAAAGAACTATTTGAGAAATCTGAACTACTTAATTTCTTTTAATTTCCCAGACAGCATTCCTTTATTCAGCAGCCGATATCAAGAATATCTCATGTGTAGGGGCAGCTAGGTGGCGCAGTGAGTAGAGCACCAGCCCTGGAGTCAGGAGGACCTGAGTTCAAATGTGACCTCAGACACTTGACACACTTACTAGCTGTGTGACGTTGGGCAAGTCACTTAACCCCAATTGCCTTGCCTTCCCCCCTACAAAAAAAAAAAAGAATATCCTGTGTGTACTTTGCTAAATGTTGAAGGACAAAGATGAATATGACAGTTCCTGCTCTTGAGTAGTTTACAAATGTATAAGCAAAATGTATTTTAGTGATTATATTGTAATCTGCTAGGGCTGGACAATGAGTACACTTCTAGCCTGCAGAATTTTTTTATTCAAAATAAGCAAAACTAAGGATTTGTTACTATCTCATTTCTCTCATCCAAGGATTTTTTTTCCTATAAATGTATTGGAGAACTGTGGATAAGAAGTCAGTATAGAAAAAACCTTTCAGTCCTACCTCTACAAATTCCCTATGAAATATCTCAGTGCCAGGATTCTTTTTCCTTTAAGAAACTAAGGAGGTCTCAAAATTTTATGCTAATGACACCCTATATCCAGGGGGGAAAGAAAGCCATTTTTGGAATTAAAATTTAACATAATAAAGGACCAGCGCCATCACTCACTAATATCCTTTGAAAATGGATACCACCACTTTCAGAATCAGTTTACAGCAATTGTCAGGCATTGTTCCTTTGGTTTAGCCTGGGAACTTACCCACCACTTATAATTTATTTTACCTGTTAAAATGTGTTCCAGGTTCTGAACAACCAACTTACAAACTTTTGGAAATATTGTATATAGTACATAAGGAGGTAGTTTTAAAAGAATTGTGTGACATTCCGTTCTTTTTTTTAAGGATGTATTCAAATTTTGTATATAAAATTGAAGTCACTGAAAAAGAAGTGGCTACCAATAAAAACTGTACGTTACATAAAACAGTAGTTTGTTCCCAGGCTAGGTCACAAGAACCAGGACTTGGAATAGAAAGTTGCATGGATAAGTAGGCAAATAAATCAGTATGACCTTGAATATCATAAGAGGATTATTTTTATGTCTAAATAACTTGACTATTGATTAGGGAAATGGCCTCGAGGTATGTTCTTTGGTAAAAAGACAATGCGGCTTTCAGCTCACAAATTTACAGCTTTCCCTTGATATGATTTCTGCTTAGTAACTGCCTATTCATGAAAGCAGGATAGTACTTAAAAAAAAACCCAAACATATCCCTGTAACAAAAAGAGGGCACAGCAGCTGGAGGCTAAATATGTGGTAGTCACATTGGCTCTAAGGTAGTATTTCAAACAACATCCTTAAAACAGAACTAATCTTTTACCCTGCCCCCTGAAAAAAGCCCCCCACCCCCCAAAAAAACAACTTTATTTCTGTGGACATGACCAACATCCTGCCAGTATCACTCAGTTATCTTTAAGTAAGTATTTAGCACAGCGACTGGCATGTAGTAGGTATTTTAAAATAATGCTTGTTTTCTCCCCCTCCGCTCCCCATAATAAGTCAGCTGCCCTGTCCTATTGATTCTGCCCTACACAGCTCTTGCACATATCCCTTTCTCTCCATCTGTATGCTACCATCATCCTAAAGTAGGCTCATTATTTCTCATCTTTGCTATAATAGCCTCCTAACTAGTTTCTTCTGCTTCCAGTTTGTCCCCTTTCAAATCTATCATTTACACAACTACCAAAATAATCTTCAATTGGGTATAGGTTTGACCATGTCATCACTCCCCTAGTCAACTTGAGTGGCTACTCTTATTTCTGGGACAACATGCAAACTACTTAGCTTGGCATTTAGGGTCCTACATAGGCCTTTGTGTCATAAGGCAAAAAATTGTCTCCTTAGCGTTTAGTTCAACAAGTGCCCTTGTAGAGTTTGGCTTTTGTCACTGAATCTTGCTAAGTGCTAAGCCCCAGGCCCAAACCCCTATTAGGTGTAACATTAACATTATTATGTAATAGTAATTAAGGTGGGACATTTTGCTTTCCTTCTCTTAAGTGCCTTTAATGATTCTGAGGCAGATAAAGTGGGATCTTTTTGTCTTGGAGCCATTTCTCAGCACTGAGACAAGTAGGAGTCATTGATTTGCATATGATGTGATCCAGGGGATGGAGAACTTTCCCAGCCTGGGTGAAGTCAAAGCCTTCAGGGCTCCAAAAACTGGATATAACTGGGGAGAGCTTGGCATTTGATTTTTGGGGCACACTCATGGAAGGAGTGTTGAGACTCTGGGCAAGCTGTAAACTGCCCCCCAGCTTTGAAACCCAAATGTTGGGCTCTTGAGACGGTGTTGATGTTAAGACTCTGGGCAGCTGTAGCTAAGGAGCCCTCCAGCTTGTAAACCCGGATGCTGAGACTTTGTATTGGGATTTGAATCAGACAAGGTCTGTCTGTTGAAGTTTGTAATTTGCTTGTATTTTGTTCTGAAGTTCAGGGTGCTGGCTTTTTCCCCTGAACTAGGTGAATGATATTTGTGTGCTGAATTAAAGTAAGCTTGCCAACCCCTTAACCTTGCTCTCCTTATTAAGGCATATCAA
>JAQQSZ010005457.1:0-13863 GCA_028646595.1 Phalanger gymnotis
TGCTTCCCTCTGCCCCTTTGTGGGTTCTGTAGTTCTAGAATTGGTTCAGAGCCATTTTTTCATAGGTTTTTGGAGGGACTTGGAGGGGAGCTCACGCCAGTTACTGCTTTCCAGTCGCCATCTTGGCTCCGCCCCCCGGTGCTAATTATGATTAAAGATCTTCCCCGCCCATTTGATGGGACTCAGGTAAAGCTAGTTAAGGGAAGCTTGATTAGGGAAAGCTTGTTTGCAGGCAGGCCCATACTCTTTTGCTGCTAGGTGCTAAGCCGAAGGGCCCCAAACAGGATGTATATTCCCTGTGGGTAGCCATTAAGCTCAGAGCAGAGAGTTGGGAAGAAGACAGAACTTTGAGAAAGATGGAGAGACAGAGACAGAACTGGAGGGGGCCTCTGAGAACTGCAAGGGCTTTCAGAACTTTGGGAGGAGAGGACACAGGAAAGCAGACAGGATTTGTGAGTGAGTGTTTATGGGAAGGCCCCAGCAGAGGGGAAGTGATAAGGTAGAAATGGTAGATGGCTTGGCTCCTTCGTATGATATTGTATCTTAATTTCCTTACTGTTACCCGTTTTTGGATACAATTACTGCTATGTCAAATTAGGGTTATTGGTTTGGGGATTTGATCCTCTGGAGTCTGAATAAGTGTTTTACTTATTCTGCCTTCTATATGGAGAGTCTCTTATACTTTGTGATTCAGAACTATAACTGGCACATTCTTGGTCATCATGGATATCATGAATCTTGTCTTAACTGATATAGTCTGTGAAGGAGAAATCTCTGCCCTTTTTATCTTGGTGATTTGCAGAAGTAAATAGAGGTCTACCAGGGATGAGTGGGAAGCCCTAAAACAAAAAGAAGAAGCCATCCTTCTAGTTAATTTCAAAACCTAGTCTTTGAAGGAAAAATCTTCTTTTGGATTCCCTGCCCTTTTGTTTTAGTCCTGAATACCTGGCTCCCCCTTATAAGAAGGGCTTTTCTCCCTTGTCCTTTAAGCCATGGTAGCCACCAGTCTGGGGTAGTGGTGACTTGTTGGGAGGGAATAGGGGCAAGTGAAGGAGAGGGCCATAGTATAATGGAAAGAGAAATGGGTTTGTAGTTAGAAGGTCTTGGCTCAAACCCCAAATCTGACACTTAGTAGCTGTGTGACCTTGGATAAGTCACTTAATGTCTCCTGGCCTCAGTTTCCTTCCCTGTACGATGAGAGGAACTGCACCTCTTGACAGAGATGTGATTAAATCAGGGTGGGGATTGAGATGTTTTTGGACTAGGTCTATGAAGGAAGTTGTTTTGCTCGACCATGTCTATTAGTTACCAAGGGTTTTGTTTTTTCTTTCCTTTTCTCTCTTTCTTTTTTCTTTCATCTTTTTTCAGTTGTTGGTCAGTGGACAATGAAGATGGGAAGAAAAAAAATAAATTTTTGTTAATTGAAAAGAATTAAGTTAAATTAATTAAAAAAACTTTTTTTTTAATACAGGGGGACAGACTGAACTAGCTGACCATTCAGGTACCTTCCAGCTCTAAATATATGATCTTATCCTAGAAATCAAGGGAAAGGTTCAATATTTCTTTCAGGCTTGCCTCACTCCTGGTTTCCCAAACAAAAAAATCTTTAGTTTGTCCATAAACTGGACCGAGCACCTCCCTATTACACAAAAAACTCCAGTCGACCCCTAGCTGGTACACAGGCAGGACAGTTTGTACAGTGTGTGGCTTATTCCTCTGCTCTTTGGGCTGCTAATGCTGGGGAATGGGATTGGGGAGGGAGCTTGTTTTTGCTCCTCTAAATAGGGGGTATGTAGAAGCCACAGGAATTTCATTTCACTTTTCCTCCCCTAGGGAGTGGTTCACTTGTGGGGGTGGCCCAGGAAGAAGGAGGAGAGCAGCCTCAGGTCTTTTAGGTCCCCAGGAAAACAATTTTGAAAGTGTCCTTTATAGGGCAGAGATGGACAGGAATCCTTCCCTTTACCCCACCCATCTCTCTTGGATTCTGAACTCCTAGGGCTTGTCACATTGGTCTCTATCCCCATGGTCAATTTGTCCCTAAGGCACCATTTGCTATTCCGCAGCAGTGAGGCATGTCAGCTGCCTACACACCATAAGGTACAGTTCTGTTCCCATTTGTTTCCCTATGGTGATGGTTTGGACACGGCTCCAAGTGGTCGTCGATTCTAGGGTCAGAAATATAATCTGAAGAAAAACCTGTGATATTTCTTGCTTTTGTCAGCTTAGGTTAATGGTCTTGAGAAGTCAGAGGCTCCTACTGTTGAGTATCATCCTTCTAGCATCAAGCTGCTTGGTCTGATCTAGTGGGCTCCTTTAGGCCCACTTGTTGCTGGACCAGGCCAGTGAGATTCAGAGGAAGCATTTAGCATTGCTCTCCTCAAATCGAGCATCTTGAACCAAATTGGCAGCCCAGGGTCTAGTCAGCCCATAATGAGTGAATTGTGGTCCACATGCAAGGCAGCTTTCCCATGATCCAAGCTTTCCCTGAATTCCTCATAAGGAGTGGTCAGTCCTGGAGGCAAGAAACTTTGCATCTCCATGACTTAGGGCTACCACTTATAGCTGAGATCTCAGGGTCATATATCCCTCTCTTAAATCCTGTACTCCTTCTCATTAAGGAAAATACAACAGATTTAAAGGAGGAGTGCAGGAGAAGAATGAAGAGAGGGTGAGGAAAGAAGAAGGGAAGCAACAGCTGTAAGCAGACGCAGTGCAGTATAATGGATGAGACACTTAGACTTGGAATAAGAAAGAAATATCTAGTTTCCCCAACAAGTTTTTAGCAAATAATGCGTTCTTATCTCCCAAACTTAAGTCTTTATACCTGCAGTTTCATGTGCAATCATTTTTTTCTATTCTACTATGTTATGGAAATGATTGTTTTATTTCTTAAGTTCCGAATAAAAGAAAATTTGTATAAGAAAGAAGTATCAATTCTTCTCTTAGACACTTAATAACTGTGATAACTGGCAAGTCACTTAACTATTTTGAGCCTCATTTTCCTTACCTGTAAAACAAGTCTGATATGAGAATGTATCCTAAAGGGCTAGGGTGAGTATCAAATGAAATAAGATTTGTAAAGCACTTTATAATAAACCTTAATGTACTATGTAGATATCAACTCAAAAAATAAAAAGAAACAACATCATAGCAATTAGGGCAATGTTTAAGGTCAACAAGATTACTTTTTATTACAGCTATAGGATATATAGATGAGGGAGGTACAGTGTATAGGTGGGTGGGAACCACAGAGTCAGAGACTAAAGACCCAGACTACTATAGCTTTGGTCACTTATCCATTACCACATAACTCAAAGAGGTGGCGGCTCTAGCTCAAATCCCTCCCAGTACTTGGGACTGAAGATCTCCCTGACCCTAGGCTTCCACTAGCTATTCGATAAGGTCTCTCCTGCTCTTCCCCTATCACCAAACATTGCTCACCATTGCTATAACAATCATGAACAGCTCTCCCTCACTCAAATCAAAGTCAGCTGCAAGTCATGTCATCATTTCCCTGATGTCATGGCCCTCTTTGAGAACGAAGGACAAATGCAACAACAATAACGAAACACACCACACTTTAAGGTTCTCTGAGCATTTGCCATATCTCCTTTTAGCCTCACAATGGTCCTGGGAGGCAAGGAAAAGCATTATTCCAATTTGACTTATAAGGAGACTATGGCTTGGAGAGAATGAGTGACTTGCTGACAGTGAAGCGGCTGGCACATTCTGGAGGGAGGATAAAACCTGGTTCTTCTTAGTGTTGAGGTTGGCATTCTATCTATCATAGCACAGTGCCCAACATCATCAGAATCAATCCCCTCAGCATCTGGGTGCCATGAAGGGGCTGCCATCTCTGAGGAAGTGCTATTACCAAAGTAGGTTTATTTCTAGTGCATTGCACATGTTGTTTAGTTGTTCAGGCATATCAGACTCTTCATGGTCTCATGGACCATACTGTCTGTGGAGTTTTCTTGGCAAGGATACTGTACTGCTTTTCCATTTCCTTCTCCAGTGGATTAGTTCTAGGCACTTTTATCCAGCCATTAAGGCACAATCTATTCATGTCCAGGGTCTTGTATCATAAGTGTAGAAGGGACTTTAGACATCGAGTGCCACCTTCTTATCTAAGAAACTGAGAAAATTGAGGTTCCAGGAGATTAAACGACTTGCCCAGGACCACAAACTATTAAGCAACTAAGGCAAGATTCAAACTCGAGTCTTCTTGACTAAGGCCCATGATTTAGCCACTAGATCCCTTAGCTGCTTCTTTCTTCCCTCACTTCTAGATTAGTCTATATTCTTTTTATGAATTCCAACTGGCCTCTACTTCCTCACTAGGATCTGATTTTCTGGCTAAATGAGAAGAACATCTCTTCAGATCCTCAGTTCCTTACTTTCCCCTTCTGGCTCACTCTTTGGCCTGCTGCTCCTGCTCATTTTCCTCCCTTTGCCCCCATCTCCAAGGAAGAGCTGCCCCCCCAGGGATGGTTTCATCCTGAGGCCCACTCAGTGATGGGGGAACCCTTTCCTGGAACCTCTATATCATGAGAAGGACCAGACATACTGTTCTCACTCTCCACTTCTGGCTTCCTCTCTAGAGGTATGTTCACTTTTCATACTGGCCTCCCAGCCTCCACAGGAGCACCTTTCTTCCCTCCAAATCCGATCCCCTTTTCAGATGCCTTTTATGTAGGAAACAATAAGGAGTCACTGATGGTTTTTGGTAGAGCTGTTATATGACCAGTTAGTTCTATGTCTAAGAGATTATTTTGACAATAGTATGAAGTAATCAGTGTGGTAAGAAAATGGAGTTGAGAAGACCGATCAGAAGGTTATTCCAGTAGTCAAGGATGGTGGAGGTGAGAGTAGGAGGTGAGTGCAGAACTCAATTTACCATTTAATTTATGCTTATTTCTCGGCTTGCTTCAGGCATGTTGGTCTTGTCTCCTCAGCCCAAGCTATGTTTTCTACCCTTCTCCCTCATTATGTCTCCCTTCTGATGGGCCAAAGACCTGCAAAGTTCTATGTCCAGGAACAGCAAGAGCAGAGGGCTCCCTAAGAAAGCACCAGGATAGAGATCTTTCTTTGCAGAGCTGAAGCCTGGGGCAGCCCAGGTGACCACAGACTCTTAGGTACCGAGCACTCTCTCCTGAGATGCACTGGACTGAGGACCCTGAAGACCCAGTGCTCAGGAACATGGAGTATCTTCCCCAGGGTCACAAAGGTAATTGATGGTTAGTGAGTGATTTAGCATTTATAAAGCACCCACTGTATGCAAAGCACTGGGGTAAACTTTAGGGAGACAAAAATATGCAGAAGACAGTCCATATCTTCAAGGAGTTCACAGTCTAATGACTATGGACTGGGGGTAGGTGTTGGAGACTTGACCAGTCCATTGTTTCTCAGTCCTATACTTTCTATAACATGACATGGTTCCCTCCACATAGGAATCACCATTAGGTCATTAGGTGATTAGGAATCAGAAGGGTACAGGTGGCAAGGGATGGGTACAGGTTCTCTGCCTTAACTTGACTGCCCAGCCTATCTGCCATTAGTCTTTAAATGGCACCTCCCCCAATGCTGCTTTCCTGACTCTTCTCTACCAAGAAAGAGAGAAATCTTCAGGTTGCAGCATTCACAAAGAACTGCTGAGACTATGCCTAGCTCCCGCAGGGGATGGGGTGGGGTTGGGGGGGCATGGAGCAGGAGGCAGCCAGTCAGAGAGAGTGAGTCTGACGGATGGGGAGACTTTGTGTGAGATCAGCAAAAGAGGAGACAGAGCCACTTGACCCAGTTTGAACTTATTTCAAATCCATCAGACGCTGTGCAAATTGAGACCATAACTCAGACTGTTTATATCATCACCAACATCACCGTTTCCATTAGGATCTGTCGTCCATCTCCCACAGTCCCAGGTCTGTCCAACGGCTAATTGGGAGGGGGTGTCAGGGGGTAGGGGTTATCCTGGGACTAAATTAATGAGCCACTCTATAGAGAGGTCAGCCCTCACTCCCACCCTTACCAACCTAAAGACCTTAGTTTCCCTTGACTGCTCTCTCCTCCCCCTGCGTCTTCACAGCAGTCACAAGCACACAGGTCCCAGAGGGTCCCTACTGAGCCACTACTGCAGTAAAAAAAAAAAGCTAGCTGCAGCTTCCATAGAAAAGTTAATTTAATTCTCTTGGATCTGCTGGGAGTCTAGATGTGTTTGCGTGTGTATATGTGTGTGTGTGTGTGGGGGGTACAGCGCAGAATGGGCTTCCGGATACCTTGTCCTGGGAAAGCCTAGGCAGAAGCAAGGAATTCTAGCTGGCTTAACTGCCCCTGTCCTAGAGCCTAACTGCTTCCAGTAAGGCATAGAGAATAGGGTGCTGGACCTTGAGTCTAGGAAGGCTGGGATTCTAATCCTGCTAGCTCTGTGATTCTGGGCAAGTTGCTTACCTCTTTGAGCCTCAATTCTCTTACCTATAAAGTTAAGAGGTTGGATTGAATGACACTTGACATTCTTTCCAGCTCCAATTCTATGAGTTTGCATAGCACGAGGGATATGAAGTTAAAGAGAGCAAAGCTGATGAGTTCTCCCTTCCACATTGCAAGGGGTTAGGGGTGTGGCTGTGATCTGGAAAATCTGAGTAAAAATTTTGGCCCTCCCTTTGTACCAGAGAAGAAGTCTGGATTTTTTCTTTTTCTTTTATGGAGTGTTTGCAGTACCTTACTGTAAAATGTGGATTGATATTATACAATGTTCTCCATTTTTTTATGCATTTCTGAATTTCTGAACTTTTTCTGTATTAACTGCTGGCCTTCTTATTCGTCTGCACCTTCTGCAAAACTCCCACAAAATTCCCATTTGATTTCTTATGCCGGCCCATGATATATCAAAATTGCAGTGGGG
Organism: Phalanger gymnotis; assembly: GCA_028646595.1. Taxonomy (NCBI): domain Eukaryota; kingdom Metazoa; phylum Chordata; class Mammalia; order Diprotodontia; family Phalangeridae; genus Phalanger; species Phalanger gymnotis. Next base: position 6,899 of record JAQQSZ010005457.1, read on the forward strand.
AAAGTTATGATGTGGAAAAGATGGATAACTGTACTTCTTAGGACTCAATGTCATTGTTGCTTGTCTAGCATCAACCCTCTCCACCCCCACCTCCACCACAGCCTCTTTGGAGGCACTGTGGTACAGTGGGAAAGGAAAGGGGCTCAAATCTGATACTTATTACCTGTGTGACCTTGGGCATGCCCTTCTGGGCCCCTCTGGGCTTCACTTGCCTTCTCTATGAAATGAAGGCACTGAGCTGTTCCCACTCCTGGACTTAACCCTTTTTCCTGTTCTCCCCTCTTGATGGAGTCTGGCTGAAGTCCCCGGGGTCTGCACCTAGTGGAGTTCCCTGCTTCCCAGGGCCTCTTTCTAGGCTGAAGTTTAGTTGTGACCCATCCAGAGAAGCAAAGAGAAGAGACTCATTTGGCTTCTTCTCTATACTTTGTTTCTCAGCTCTCAGCTGTCTCCAAGTTTGTGGAACACATTTCTCAGCTCTGTCTTACTGTTTGATCACAGGCCTCCAGTAAAAGTGCCATGGGGAACAACAGGCCACAGGCAAATTCAGCTGCTGGGGTGAGACTAAGTCACACTGTGTTTGCCTGGTGACCTGAATAATCCGTGTTCCCACTTGGATTAAAAGGCCCATTTCCTGCTTTAAATGGAAACCCTCCATGGTGTCCTTGCCTTTCTCCCTTTCTCTTTCTTCCTAAATTTTCTCTTTCCTTCTCTTACCCTTCCCCATTTCCCCTATCTCTGCCCTTCTCCCTCTTTCCTTCTCTTTCTCTCTCCTTTCCTACCTTTCCCTCTCTTTGGTTTTCCAATCTCTCTATCCTTCTCCCAGTTTTCTTAACCCAACTCTCATCTCCTTCCTTTCTCATTTCTCAGTTCTTCTCCCTCTTTCATTCATCATCCTTCTTTCCTGTTCTCCCTCTTTCCTTCTCCTGACCTCGTTTCCCATAGGGCTTTTTAGAAAACCCTCTCTTTCTTCCTCTGTTTCTGATACCCTCTGCTTTCCTCTTCCTCTCTTATACTCCACCCCCATATATATGCTACATTTTCCTTAATGTTAATTAACCCAGAAGCTGGCCAATGAGTCCTATAGCATGAGCATTAGGACTCATTGACCAGGTTCTGTCTTATATTAGTTCCAGTCCTGCCCCACCCAGCTCTTTCTTCCATCTGGCCTCCCACCCCCCAGACCAGATCTGAGAGTAAGGATCATTCCCTTGGGAAGCTGAAAGTGAGGACACAAGAAAGTAGGAAGCTAGGAAACAAGATGGGGGAGAGAGGTGTGAATATGTAGAAATTTAGGGTTACCACCTGGGGTGGCCCAGCTGCTTTTACCATCTTCCTCTTCTGATGGTAGACAGTGCAGATGAATTCTTTCTCTCCCTACAACCAGTGATGGGATTCAGACTGTTCACACCAGTTTGGTAGAACCGTACCTAATTTTAGGTTGGGTTCTCCTAACAGGTTGTTATTGGGGCAGGGAAGCACCTTGACTCGGTTCTGTGAAGAACCGGCTGTTAATTCATTTGAATCCCACCACTGCCTACAACCTCTTCTTTCTCCCAACAGTGGGCTCTCCCATCCTAGCAGCCATAGAAGGTCCTTTTACCCCTCTGGGCCAAACTGGTTCACCAATTCCTAGAGACAGGGTGCCTTTGCTTAGTGGGCTGCAGGTAACTGAGGATCCTTCCCAAATTAATTTACTTAATTTGAAAAAAAAAGGAAAGAAAGAAAAAGATTTCTTTTCTAAATTAAACCAAATAAGGTGCAGACACCTGGGGGAAAGGACCTATCTTTCCACTGAAATAGAAATTAAGAGGAAGAAAAAAGGATGTCAGAGGAGCCCTGTAGGGGATTAGCCTAATGCTATTTCCTGCGCAGAGCATGGTTTTACAATCTGGCAAGGCCTACAGGACACCAGAACATCCAAAGGAAAAGTGAAAAATTGAGTCAGTCCCCTGCAGTCTGCTGCAGCAGAAAGAACACAAGGCTGACAGCCAGAAGGCTTGAGCTCAAATCCTGATGCTACTACTCACTAGCTGAGGGACCAAATTCCTTCTCCACTCTCTGCCTCAGTTCCATTGTCTGTAAAACAGAGATAATCATACTTGTACTGCCTACTTCACTGGATGTTTTATTAAAGATTAAAGCACTAAGAGAAACGTGGAATTGTGAAATATAATGATGGCTAGAATTTATATAATGCTGTAAGATTTACAAAGTACTTTACGAATATGATTTTGTCCTTACAACAACCCTGGTAGATAAGTATTATCTATGTAGGAATATAGCTAACAATGTAGATATTGTTATCTCCATTGTATAGATGAAGAACCTGAGTCAAATAGAAGAATAACTTTCCCCAGGGCCACACAAGTGTCTGAGGTGAGATTTGAACCCAGGTCTTTTTGACCCCAGGTCCAGCACCACCTAGCTGCCTACAAATATTATGATATAATATCAAACACTGAACTATTAGGAAGCATCTGGAAAATGAACTGGATCTTCCACTTTTCACTCATATAATTTGGTATCATGAGCACCCCAGCTCTGGCCTTGCCTGTCTCCCAAACACCAAGAAACACACCATTAGGGAAGGGAAGGGAAGAGGAAAGGGAATAAGCACTTATTAAGTACCTACTGTATGCCAGGCACAAAGCTAAGTGCTTTACAAATGCTATCTTGTCTGGTCTTTCCAATAGCTCTGTGAGGTACCTAAGTGCCACCTGCATTGAGAGGGACAGCATATAAGTACAGTGCTGCATGCCTGGCTGTGGACGGGCTCCCCACTTACCTCCTTACTCTCTTCAAAGTAGTAGTAATATAGTGTGTTCTGGGAAGTCATTGGCTTACCTCCTCTTTTACTAAAGGAAACAGCATCACCCGCAACTGAGGGCTACAGGACTAATGGCAGAAAGGCTTTTTTGGCCATATAATAGCAGAGAAGCCTTGTTAAATTCAACTGGCATCTCTGCTTTGTTTTTGTACATTTCTTTTGGTACCTAGTATGTATCAGGCAAAGGGCAGCCAGATGGGGCAGTGGATAGAGTGTGGGTCTGGAGTTAGGGAGATTCATCTTCCTGAGTTGAAATCTTGTCTCAGATATTTACTAGCTGTGTGACCCTAGGGAATGCACTGGACCCTGTTTGCCTCAGTTTCCTCATCTGTAAAAATGAGCCAGAGAAGGAAATGGCAAACCACTCAATTATCTTTGCTAAGAAAACCTCAAATGGAGTCATAAAGAGTCAGACATGACTGAAATGATTGAATGGTAATGCATAGACACTAGTGGCACTGAATGAACTCTTCTTATAGCCCCAGATGAAAGTAGAGGTGACCAAGAACCAATGACACTAATAACTGACCTTAACTCACTGAAATAAATTTTTAATGGTGGTACCTCTGATAATCTCCAGTTGATATATTTTTGGGCAGAGCAGTCATCCTAGGAATGCTAAAGTGAGAGTCAGGAGATCTGGGTCTATTTACTGCTTTTCCTTTTCTCTCAGTCTTTTCTTAGCTCTCTGCAATTTGGCTTCCTAGCTGATCATTCAATTGAGAATTCCTTGTCCAAAACTACCTGTGATCTCTTAATCACCAAATCTAATGACAGATAAGGAAACTGAGGCACAGGAATGTGCGGTCATTTCCCCAAAGTCACTTAAACATCATTGCAAAGTCCTGTTCTGTCCTGATGCAGACCCTGAGCCTGTGCAAGTTCCTATATATATTGTGCCATCCCCCACCCTGCCACCGCAGATGACCCAGGAAGCAGATGGAGCAGAAATCAAAATCACCCAAAAAGAATCTGCCCAAAATATCTCTAAGGTCTAGGTTAGCTTGTCTCTATATTAGTCTGTTCTCACAGCTGTCTTTTACTAGAAGTCAAGAGGTAACACTTGCTCCTGGTTGCTGCTCAGATCCCTTTGTGAAAGCAGAATGGAAATGCTCTCCATTAAAGAGAAGCCAGCGTGCCATTCTCTCCTTGTTTTCCAAGCGACTGTTTCTGAGCCAGCTCTGAATCAACACCATATCCTCAGGGATGTGTTGTTTTCTCCCTTTGTCGCTTCCTAGCACCAGCCCTGCAAACATTCAGGATAGCAAATCAGATCACCTTCTTTCTTCCTCACTTCATTTCCAGAGGTATTGTCCTGCTCTGCCCAATTGCTGCCTAGCCCCACCCTCATCTGAAACGAAGAGACATCCAGGGCAAGGGCAGCCTGAAAGAGCCTGTCAGAGAGGTACTCCAGAGGCTCAGAGGGCTCCATATTGCAATGGCCCAATTTGACCAGAACAGCATGCCATGAACAAGGGAGCAAGGATAGCAAGATGTCTGAGAAGAAAAGAACATATCTAAAACCACTTGTCATAGAGATGGCTTTCCAGACCTTTACAATGCTTCTGAAACTGTGGGTGGAAACCCTGTATGGGGGTCACGAAAAATTTGGTAACGGTAAAAGGTTTCTGAACATGCAACAACCCAAAATTAATTAAAAATCAAACTCATAATGAATCCAGGATGTTTTTGGCCGCGCTTGCCTGTGTTGCTTCACACAACTTCACTGCAGCCTTGGTTCTGAACACAAAGCATACACACTTTGCACTGGGCATGCCCTCAGGCCATGAAACACCAAGGAAGGCTGCCTAACCATGAAAAGGGATCATGAGTGGAAAAAGTTCAAGAAGCCCTGCTCTATACTAACATTAGATATCACTTATAATCTTAATTATTGCCATGCTCCTTTGCTCCAGCCACCACATCCAATCTCATTCCAACTCTGCCTCCCTTAAATCCAATTCATGCACAAGTCAAGACATTGTCTGTGATGTCATTGGTTCTCTTCAAAAAAGAAAGACAAGCCACAACAACAACAACCACATCCAATTTGCTGCTAGAAGCTCCTGTCCTAGTCCCTGGGCTTCTGATTAGTGAGCTTCAGTCTAGAACCAGTAACTATTCCCTGGTCATCTTCAAGTCATACCCCATATCTGCCTTCCCCCCACCCTGCCCCCTAGCTTTCCTACACTAATTCTGAAAACAAATGGTAACAAATGACCAAAGAGTCACAGAGGTTTTGCAAACACTGTCAAGTACAAAAATAACAAAGAGCTCACACAGGTTAAAGGCAAAAAGTTCTCTTTATTCCAGTGGGGGAGGGAAATTAGAGACATGTTTTGCGGCCTCCTCTAGGAGGACACCCAAGGCAGTGAGGCTAAACCTTGATTTATATATCTGTGCCTAGACAAAGACTCTAACGGTGGTAAAGCACAACAGCAACAGTGAGGCAAGCTTGTCTAGTGATAAAAAGCCCATTCATAGCAGGGTTTTGCGTCTGGGCCTGTTGGTGCTTGGCCGAGCCCAGGGACCATCTGTGATTTAGTTCTATGATTTCGTTGCAGCAGCGTTCATCCAGAGGGTGAGCACAAAGGATTGTTGTTATGCCGAGCTCAGGGCAGAACTTGCTTGCTGGGCCTTAGCTCTGGAAAACAGTGTCTCCTAAAAAAGAGAGTAATAAAAAGAGAGGGGTGGTCTTGGGTCCTAACAATAGTAATCAACCGATATTGCCCAAATATTCCCTAACCGTGGCTCCCCTCTATGTATGGTCTTCTCCTGTTAGAATGTTAACTCCCTGAGGGCAAAGACTCTATTACTTGCTTCTTTTTCAGTGCTGAACATCCATAACAAGTCCTGAAATCACTTAACCTTTCTGCCTCAGTTGCCTCAATCATAAAATATAGATTATAATAGCACCTAAATCACAAGGTTATTGTGAAGATCAAAGGAGACAGTATTGGTAAAGCGCTTAGCATGGTGCTTGGCACTTGGCAGGTGCTTAATAAATGCTTATTCCTTTCTCTGTCACTCTTCCTTCCTCCCACTTTTCCATCCCATTCACTGTAAATTTTCTACATAGTTTTCCTGGCTTCACCTTCTCCTCACCTTTAATCCATCATAGTCACAGGATTTCAAATGCTAAAGGATCATAGGATCATGGATTGAAAGCTGGAAAGGACACAAGATGTCTAGTCCAGCTCCCTCACCTTATAGCTGGGCGTCTGATGAGATCTGAAGCGATAAAGACAAGGCACTTGTCCCAGGTCACAGGACATATTGCTTGTTGCCAGAACAAGGTCCTAGAAGTACAACTCTGGGCATGCCTTTCCCATGCTCAAAAGTTGTCTGTAGCTCCCCGTTTTACATTCAATAGAGCTGCTACAAGTATGCTGCCACCTTCTTTGTGCCACATTTTTGAGGGAATTTGACAAACTAGAAGTGAATCTATAGACACAAATACAGGATCATAAATAGGATTTAGACATGGAGGGGACATCAGTGATCTCTTGGTCCAACTCCTTCATTTTATAGATGAGGAAACTGAAGCCAGGAGAAGTCAAGTGAATCGTCCAAAGTAACACAGGCAGTGAGTAGCTGAACCAGGATATGAACCCAGATTTTTGGACTCCAAATTTAGTACTTTTTAAAATTTTCATAACACCATACGAGACTCAAATAGTAGTCACAGATGGTTCAATGTGGACTTCAAAGAAAGTCTCGACTGAAGTGCACCAGGCTCCATGCTTGATGGTGTGTTGTTTAAATATTTTTGCTAATGACTTGGGTGAAGGTAGAGGTGGAATGCTTATCAATTTGGACAGAAAGCCTAGAAGGAGACCTAATGCATTGGATGGCAATAAGAATTTTTAAAAGATTTTGATAGATTAGGATATTAGACTAAGTCAAATAAGATTAAACTTAATAGAGATAAATGTAATGTATTATATAGGCTGTCCCAAAAGTCTTAGTGCAAATACAAGTAAAGTATTATTATGGGGTGGTGTGCCAGTAAGGCAAAATGGGCTTAGTTTAACGGGTGTGCTTGAGGAGTTTGGCTTTTGTTTATGGTGAAAGTACTTTCACCTGTTAAACGCTAAGCCCCAGGCCCAAAGCCCTATCAGGTGTGAAACCCCTGTGG